>CAADRB010000013.1:779585-811441 GCA_900708905.1 Hymenolepis diminuta
AAGTATTTACCAGTACTTACACACCACTTTGTCTCTTCAGTTCTCCACTCCCATCAAGCAAACGGCATTCTTTTATCTATTGCTGTAGCGAAGGTCTGTAGATACTAGGAATCATAGCCTGAAAATGATTAGGGACAAAAATCTGGTAGGTAGTTGCTAGGGCTCCTTCCCAACTCGCTACAAGAAAATAGTAAAACTGAAACTGATTGGGCTAAATTAGATTGTCGGAAAGTGCGAACATTAGCAACATATAAATAAACATCCAATTTTTCCTCCATTACATGATGTAGGCAACCGTCCTGTTGCCTCATTGTAAATAAAAGAGTGATAGTAATACAATAAAACTGACAGTCAACATTTGATTGGACTCTGATATCAAATTATATTTTAAGTTATTTAAAATTCGCATTCCGACGACCAATAAGACTTGATGATTATGACAACCAATCCGAATAGCTCAAGCTGATTTTAAAAAAGTGTTTTAAATGCAGTAAGTACAGACGCAAATATAATAAAATTTTTCAAAAATTAAGAACAACTTAACATGTGTTCAGAGAGTGTAAAATAAATCAAAACGATTGCAAATGATATTACGGTTGGTTATATTTAAAAAAATTGGAAGCACATTTCCTTTAAGTTCAATGCCACGAATTTAGCCAGAGCCGGAGTATGTTGAATTATTTTGAACATAATAATTGCAACGCGTTAAACGAATTTATAACTTTCTTTGCATTTTTTCCAAAAAAGACAAGCGTTAATGGAAGTCGACCTGATGATAATTCTCCATTACTTATAGTAGCAGTAAGGAATGAAGACTTAGAAACGATAAAGTTTCTTCTCCATAACATCGCCGCTGTTCATGCCAAGAATTCGGGTGGTAATTACGCAATTCATATTTCTGTCGCCAAAGTTCATCTAGAAGGAATCAAGCTTCTAACGTCGAGGAGGTGTCCGGTGAACATTAGGAATGAAAACTTCAATGCACCACTCATGTTTGCTGCATTTAGTGGGCATTGTCATGTCATCGAGTATCTAGTCAAAAGTGCGGTTAACATGCAATATCAACTAAATAAATTCGGCAATTCCGAGCTGTTCGTAGCTAATCTAATGGTGGCTTTCATACATAATATTAGCTTAATATAAAAAAATTTCATTGTGTTGACAACGCCATCTTACAGCTGTAGAACTTTTATTAAATTTATCAGACCTGATCTCACTGATGAGCTCAATCGTCCACTGCTGGTCTCTATGACTCATAATGGCATTGACCTCATCAGAACTGTGCTGCAATATGGCGCAGATCCGAACTTCGGTGATGCTAAATTGCCATACTCTATTTTTACCGCTATTGATAATAAGAACTTGGAAACTTTGAATTTTATTATTTATAAGGTAGACGTGAATGTCCGGAATAAAGATGGTAATACACTGCTTATAAAAACTTTGTGGTTAGAAGACATAAATGTGATAGAACATCTTGTTTAAGCGGATGTGTTTGCTTGATATTGCATGTCATGCCATGTTCTTGGAATTTTGACTTTCAATCGAGACTGATCCGCCATAGCTCCTCCATGGGTTTTATCATCAATAATAGAAAATTTTGACCCAAGAGTCTTTAGTTAATTAATAGATCTGAAATTTAGGAAGTTTGTTACCAAATAATTTAATTTTAAGTATTAAGTGTTAGTAATCTAAAATACTCTCTTTTCCTCACGTATGTTTGGAGATCCAAATTAAAGACATATAGAAGCAAAATCTGTAATATCAGTATCTACCTTACGATCTTTTTCTCTCTCTCTCTTAAAAGTACGGCCATAAACCCCTCTTATCTAAGTACAGTTTATTCTTTACTCTGTTCCTGTAATGAGAATTAGTAAAAGATGGCTTGAAGGATATCTGAAGAGGTAATAACCACTTGTATCTCTCTCTCTCTCTGTCTGTTTTTTTTTTCAGCTTGTGTGTGTTGCTCAATCAGATGCCTTTTCCACTTCATTGATCCTCCTTTCACATTCTCCTCCATATATATAAACAGCGAGTTTTTTTAAATTACGTGAATACCCAACATCCTCAGCATTCTTGCGGCTTTCATCCATTTTGCTCACGAAAATCCTGTTTTATTTGTCCAATTTCAGTCATACTGATCAATCATCTCCAGTAATTAATTAGCTTGGATAATTTTAAGTTCTTCAATACAAGTGGAAATGAAAATGTGGTGTCATGGAGCATATTATAAGTGAAAGCATGTCTGAAAATTAGAGTGAAAATAAAAATGCATCTTGAAATATTGTTTTTATAAAACGTAACATATTATTTTGCTCCAGGGCAGTTTTAGATTCTTAGTATACACATCACAGACTGATTAGCGGAACAGAGCTGTTAAATGGTAGCGTCGTTGTTTCGGGCTACCGCTGCCACAAGTAGTGTAAATCCACCTACATCTTCTACGTTCAATTAACGGCCCTCTAAGTAAGGAAATTACATGCTTTAGCCTTTCCTTCTTTGACTGCCAACAAAATAGGGAGATCGAAGTCTTAGACCTGATATTTAGGATCTGCTCAGTAGTCTAGTATCAGCTTAATCATTTGCACTTCTAAAGTAAGAGATGCAGTAGGGATGAACATGATATTCCCTAAACAATCACTAAACGCATCGCCAGTTCTCAAGAACAGCAAGACAATATGTAAGTCATCCTGCAAGTTATACTCTAATTATAACAATGACACCGCAGTTTTCTTATCACAGGTTCTGATTAAGTTCTGATTCATATAAATCCTTTGGTAGGAATGTCACTTCATGCCTTGATACAATACTATCTGAATGTATTACGGTTATAATTTGCAACAGTCTCTCCAATTTTCGGGGCTCCTGTGCTCCAAAAACAGCTTTCACTCTCCAAATGACCAATTTTGCAAGTTCAAGAAATCGTTGCTATGATACAAAAATGGGGGGCTGGGGTGGATTGTATATAAACATAAGAACAGTTAGGGACGAAAATAAAATATTTTATTTTTTAATTTAAATGAAAAATTCCACAAACAATTCTTGTTTCTCGAGGAAGTTAGTAACTTTTAAATCGTAATTTAGTTTGTAAAAAATATTAGTGTTTATTTGGAGTCATTATATTTATATAATTTTAAATAAATGAAGTTTGCAAAAATGCAATTTAAAACGCTGCCACTTGTCTGATATTTTTGCTACTTTGTGAAAGCTTTCCATTTACCTGTCTGATCTTAATTTAGCCCTGCAAAAGAGCAAATTAATTTTAACTAACATCATAAGCCGAAGTAATCTAAAAGTCTGGTCTATTTGCATAAAAGCGAAAAAATTTTAATCGTTGAATTTTGTGGTCAGTTTTGTAACGGATGCTACACCAATAAGCCTTTTTGCTGCAGCTATCTTATCCTCCTAAACAGTCCGGATAGCGTTTATCGGGGTCCTCTATTATAAATTTGCTCCCGAAATCAGCTAGGCTGCACCCAAAGTAGCGAGAACAAGAAAGGTGTTGAGTAGAGGGAATTTACTGATCCGTTTGAGATGCGATAGTAAGAATTTTAAGCGAACGGAGCTCCTTATGAGTCGCTGTCCACGAGATTGGTACTTAAATATAAACAACTCTAAGCTGCAGGGATATTGATTGCTGATTGGCTGAGGAGGTCTCTGCACGCGAACTCCACGATTTAAATTAATGCACTGAAATTTTAAAAATTCATCCTGATATCTAATTCATATCATTATTTCCATAAATGCACAGACTCGTTATTTCAATGTTCTTAATAAATATTCACAAGTTTATTTTACTACATTATTTTTTATTGCATCTTCTCTAGCGTGTTATCATATCATAAGAATCTAATCTTCGATTGGGTGCCACATATTTTTAATTCCATGTCGCTATGCTAAAACAATATCATGATAATTGCACTATTATCATGTGACACATTTAATTTAAAATCAGTTTAAATTTACTCAAGAAGGTCCATATTTGCTTGGTTCGCAGATCCCTAAATAGTTTCTGGGAAGGATCTGCATAAGGGAATGGAATTATTGCAAAAAGTTGGTTAATTTCAGTTAACATATGAAATGTAAAAATAAAAATTTCACATTTTCAAAAGATCATATTTTATTTTTACAATATAGGGTTTATCTTCGAACAAACAAGTTTCTAACCGTTTAAAAACAATATATTATTTTCATCGAACAAGCAGTGTACTAGAATATTGAATAATGGAAATGAATGGAATAACTGAATAAAACTGCATTTTCGACGAAGGCAAAGGTTATACATTTGTTAAAAGACGAATATATTTTGCTAAATAAATTACAATATGTTATCATAAGGGAAATTTATTAGTAGGAACGGGTAAAGGAAGAAATATTCAGTTGAAATGAATTTTTATATCTCCATTCATACCTAGCAGTTACAAAAGAAATAAACAGTAAGTGAATTTAATATCTTACACTTTCTTGCAGGATTAAGAATTTTAAATAAATAGGCCAATTTTTGTATAAAGGATTAATTTGAACCTCATTAAAATAATTTTGCGGTAAAATTTATCAAATTTTTATACGAATATTATCTGATCTGCCCAAATTCATTAACAGGTGTTTTTATTCATTCTTCCCACTAAATCTTGGATTATTTGTTGAAAACCTTGCTTTTGTACCCATTCTATTTAAAAGTGAAAACAAGTTGTTAATTTTATTTAAACATTTTTAAAATGAGCTACTTTTACTTACAGAACTGGCTTAATACATTATTAATAATAAATCCAAAATTGGCTAATAAGGATTTCGCTGTGAATATTTTTAAGGAGTATAAAAATGTTGTAAATTTGATGAAATTTATTAACTGGGGTTTTATTACATTCGTCTTAGAATTCCCCTCTCGGTTGCTCAAAGCCCTGTCTTTGCGCCTGATCTATGCAAAAGGAACAAAGCATTCATTCGATTTTTATTTTAGTCAATTTTAAATATTTCAAAGCTATGTTAAGTTTTAAGTTAATTTACTTTGATGTTACATGTTCACATTGTAAATTTGCATAATTTAAACTTGAAACTTACTTACTTATTGAGATTGTACTTGTTACGACCACACCAATTAACTCAATAAACTTCAAAAAATTTAAACTTCCAACAAATCGGCGTCAAGAATCAGGAGTCATTGGCAGATTTATTAAATTTTGACTGAAAATTTCGGATTCCTATTTGACTTAAAGATACCGTTTTTCAAGTGTTTTAAGTGATTTATGTGCGATTAATATAGTATGCTGTCATAATCCTCTTTCCACTCTCTCCGCACAGCTGCTTATTCCTGTTGCGGTAATTTGTCAACAGTAAATAAAAGAAAAAGAACGACAAGGATTGCGTTGACCAGATTGTATTGAAGTAAGGTCAGTACTGAGTCTCAAGGGAAAAATAGGGAACTGGAGGATTGAACGACGAGAGATGCGCCTGGCGAACTGGGGTCCACCCTGTGTCTGTGTGTGTGTAATGGAGGCTATTTATAATCGACACTTTGGGTGAGGACACGCACAAGGATATGGTTGTATGCGCGCCTTAATTGGTCGGGACGACTGTAGGAAAAGGAACGGGCAGTGCAGACAGGACTGGGCTTGATTAAACGGTGTCTGCTACTATCGTCTGAGGTAATGTTTACCTTTTCCGGGTCGATGAGACATAGACCAGCTGAGTACACACGATGTTTGCTAAAGGAGTGTTTGGGTCAGGAATGGTTAAAGGCTCACAGAGATAACTTATGAGGACAAGATAATCAAATTTGGTGATAATTAGGAATGCTGTAAGATAAAATCTTTCAGAAAAGAGGGATTCATCCTTCATTCCCTTCCTTCTCGGTTTCCAATTTTCGTTCTTACCCCCTTCCTCTTTCTCCCATTTTCTCCTCTTGTCCAATACGCCATTAAGATTCCTTGGACTGAGAACTTACATTTGAAAGAAGTTCTCTAAAAAGATCGCATTCATTTCTCCATTCGCTTTGTCATTTAAATAATTTATTTATTTATATGCACTGGTTGTGATTAAGTACAAAATGTGAATTATATCAATTACAATAACGGCATTGTACTCCTAGTGTAAACCGTACTTATTTGAAATGCTTAAATTGAGAAAATAGTCCCAATTAATTTTGTTTTTTGTTCATTAATTAACATTTCCTTTTACAACTTCCGTTCGCCACGTATGAACTCCTAAGTGTCCAGCGTGATTTCCACACTGTTTTTTTAAACTATTTCAACTCAGATGTAATCTTGTACTGTGTAAAACCCCGACATTTCTCTTACTACTGCACTTCTCACTCCCCACTTCCCTCTAATTCCTAACGGCCACTTCCTGCATTCATTTCTTCATTTCTTTTTCTCTTTCTCTCTCATTAAAAGTACTGATCCAAGTGAAAATTTCAATTGCTTTATCTTTGTATGTTTTTAAAAATTACATTTATTTTAAAATCTTTATTTTTTTCAGTGACTTTGATTGCTCGAAATGCACTTACTAGTTGCTTACTTACAAATAAATAAATTTGTTCCTTGAGTAATTTTTTTGTCTTTTTAAATCGTCATTCCTATGTGTCAGCATATAAGGCCCATTTGTGAGTTATCGCACCACACATCGAAAACAACATGTTCAAAATGCGGTTGTTTTTGCTTACAGTTGTGGGAAAAACTAACGTTTTGGCCTGTAAGTTTACAAAATTACAAAAATGAAAAAGATCTAGCACCCCTTAAAAAGCGCGCGATTCTTTTAGTTTTTTAAAACACTACCCTATTGCAGGTATTCTGTAGCTCAACTTAACTCTTTTTTGTTCAAAAATAATAGTCGAATAATTCAAACAGGTATATCTAAATCCACTTTTGACTTCTGATTAGAAAATTAGCCCACTAAAACAAATATTTTATTTTAACTTTCGAAAAACAAAATTTCCGAACAAATAAATGAATCTGTGCTGATAGGTAAACTTGATTACTTTGTGTATTTATAAATTATATTTTATTAAGAAATGTTTAAATTAAAGGTGGAGATGCTGAAAATGCCCTGATTGTTGAATCAGTTGACTCCAATCTGAATGGCATGTTACTGATTTACAATTTATTTTAAATTCGCTCAAATAATCTTAAATCAAATTTACTACAGCTAAAAAATGATTTGATATTTCCGATGCAGAGCGGAAGAAACTTTCTATCGACAACCTGCCAACAGATTTTGGTAGGTACCTCAATTTCTTAATTTCATCAAAGAAAACTGGAGCCTGTCATTTAAAAATTATCGGACATGACCCACTCAATTTGAAGCTCTGGTATGTTCTAATTGATTACTTTTAATTTATTTTCTTTGTTTTGAGCACTTCTTTCTGACCAAAAGACAGAAGACGATACTGTTAAAGCAGGTTTTGGTGGGTAAGCAAAGCGCTTTTTACTAAAATTCACTTTTTGTATAATTTATTTTCAACTAATTTACCATACAACCAGGTTTTTTTGAAGAAAAACATGCATTTAGTAATATTATTTTACTGTATTACGAATTAATCATTTTTGTTTATTTTGGCGTCAAAGCGCATCTTAGAAACTGAAGAACCGGTGATGATGTAGCTAGTTCCAATCAGTGATTTATAGTTAACTATACTCAAGTTCAAAATTGCCCAAGCATACATCTCTTTATTGATTTTTATTTAAGAATGTGCTTACATCTTGGTTAAGAAAGTGCTGTTAGTGAAATCTGACGAAAATATGACCTAATATGTCCTACTTTATTTACAAAATAATGCAATACATTTATAAGTATAAATAATTTAACAATACACTTTCTGATTAAATTTCAATTGCTACAGTCTAAAAGGTACATCCTGTCCCCTCAAATGAAGGTAAGAGTTTGTGTACTTCTCTAATTTGTAAGATTGAATAAGCCTGTGTAATTTTTGAATGTGATAAAATCATATCCACCACTTGACACATGACACATCATACAACAATATATTTAAAAATAACTACAATATTTCCATTTGAGGGATTCAAATATATTCACCTAAGATTTGACACAAAATCGTCATTTTAAATGAATTTGCCCTTTTTAATATAGAATCAACCGATGCTCCTGACGATATTGAGGTTCCCCCTAAGCGACTGGAAGTTTGTCAACTGGGTAAGACAGCAGAATTAATAAAATATCTGTAACTGTAAAAGTATTAATCAATTTTTTACTAGCAGTTTTTAGTTATTTCACTACTTTGCTGGTATTTTATCGTTGTTCGTCCTCTTATGGTTGTCCTGAAAATGATCAAGGTCGATGAAACAATGAAGATAAAACATTGTTGAGATATAATTGTCAACTTACGAAAGTAAGGTAATGTTCCGATTATCCAGTAGGTAGATG
The DNA here is from genome assembly GCA_900708905.1 of Hymenolepis diminuta. Classification (NCBI taxonomy): domain Eukaryota; kingdom Metazoa; phylum Platyhelminthes; class Cestoda; order Cyclophyllidea; family Hymenolepididae; genus Hymenolepis; species Hymenolepis diminuta. The sequence goes on from CAADRB010000013.1 coordinate 787,965, forward strand.
TTGAGTATCCGGAATTAAAGATTGGAGGGATTTTCTCCTGTGTGTGTGTTACTCTTAACTTGTCATATAGGAATGTTATTTTATTTACTATCATTTAAACACCTAAAAGAGCGGGGTATATGGAGACCTACGATCTTGAGCAGTGATCCTGGAAAGGGGGCTGTCTGAAGAAGGTGAAAATAGAGCATTTTCGCAGTGATTCCTTTAACCGCGAAAAATGTAATGGATAAACCGTTTCATCAATAGTTTCACTTTCCATCCGTGTTTTCGAGCATTTATTGGTGGATGTATTTTGCTTCCCCTAGATGCTACTTTTGCCAAAGTTGTGGAAGCAATACGCTCAAATTCAGACGGACGTATTGAACCTACTATAAATAACTATTTCGGTTTATATATAAAAGTACAAAGCATTTTTTCAATTATTTTTTTGCACTTTATTTTAGTGGCTTGAGCTGTTAAGGTTTCCGATCAATTGAAGAAGTAGAAATGATCTGCAATCAAATGGAAGTAGAGGACTCTTTAAATTTTTGTTTTAATGCTTAACCAGCATCAAAAGTTTCTCACAACGATTCAAATATATTCCTACATTTTGGAATTGCTCTTTAAAGTTCTATTTTCATTATTTTAATAAAGCCACTCCGAAGATTGTAAAATATTACTTGAGCTTTACAGTTGGCATTGTTTAGAAAGCATCGCCATTCCAGTCATAATATTTTCACCTGTTTATTTGTGATCAGCCTTATCTATTGACAGGTATTCATATTTGATTGTAATGCGCACGCTCTTTGAAATTATTAAAAATAAGTTTCATTCAAAGTCAATCTAAGGTCGATCCGTTTGGAAGAAATTAAAATAAATTAATCTTAATTTAATTAAAATTTCTAAAAAGTGGCTGGCATCGTTTTCAAGTATATATATTCAATTTCTGTCTTTAGATGAAATCAAAAAGTGAATATAAGTTTATTATTTTTTATAATTATAAATGGATTGGTCGCACAGCCTTCATGTCCTCAGCAATTTTGTGTCTCCTTCCTCGCGATTTCCTATCTCGGACAGTGAGGTACCATCTTGTCAGACACCATTCAGAAATTCCTTTTCATTATTTCTGGATTAATTTTTCTTGATATCCTTAGTAATAGACCCCTTGTTCACTCAGTTCACTGACATCTAGGAGATGATTAAATTAATTCAATCCTCATGGTTTCTAACAATTAGAACCCACCTTGCTCCAGATGGCTTTGAATAACGTTTAATGGTAAGCTTCAACCACTTGCTCATATTTAAAAGGCCTAAGCAGAATTTTCTCCCTTATTAAGGTAATTTTTCACACTTAGATCATTTGGGAGTTTCCCTTTGCCTAGAACCGGGGATTTGGATACCACATGTACCACAGCTTATAAATAGTAAAATTCCCTTAAATCAGATGAGAAGCTGAAAGCAGCTTTTGCTGTACATTGGGCGTAATGGCACATTTTTCAGATATCACGAGATCGATGGTCATTAGCGCACATCCAGTGACGAAGATGGCAAACTGCATTGATAAAAAACGTCAGAGCCCTTCTTCTACTCATTTTGTTGATGACAGCTCTTCTAATGGGCTCGGTAATTAGAACGGCTAAGGACACGAATGATCTCCTAAGAAAAAGGACAGAGACGCATGAATCTCGAAGTATTTAGGTACATTTTACGCAAAGTGAGCTTAGACGGAACCAAATGAAATTAAAACCTCCGATAAATTATACCTGGAAAAGTTTTAAATCACAAAATAAAATTGAAGTAAAGAGTAAAAACTATTCCCACAAGTATTTTTTTCCGATTACAGCCCTTTCGATTGGCAATATACATATATAATAGTAAACTATTATTATCTATTAATATCTTTTTAAACATCTCTTTAGTCATGAGTCCGTTTTATTCCATTTCTTTCACTTTTAGTTCAAATTATGTTATCTCAAGCTTATGAAGAAAATTATCATGCAAAACGCATGATCCATTAATTATGGATATGAAAAGATGGTGCTCGCGGAGAAAATGATCATATGAGCACAGGGTCGACTCCACGTGTACGCCTTCAGACATTCGAATGTACTTCCACTATTAGATATAATCATTTCTTGTGCACAGAATCTTACATTAAATCTTTTGCAAAATGCAGAATCAGTCAACGGAACGATCTATTTTTCTTGCTGTTCGAATTATACGTGCTATCTTTTCATTGTACTGCATCACATGTGGTTCAGTAATTTTTGACCTCGGAGGCTTCGATAAAATTGCAGTTTCTCGCTGGACCACTGCTATTGTGGCAGGAATTGTAATTTTTGTCTTTGGAGTCATGATGGGAAGAAGACGTCTGATTTGGATTATAATACCAATGGTTTCAGATGCAGCGCTTATCGTAACCAATATATTAACAGTTAAAGGCAACACAGATATGAAAGTCTCTGATTGGTTGAGTGTGTCCTTGATAATTGTTGACGGATCTCATTTCGGCATGGGGTTGGCAGAATTGGTCTATGTGTCTATTAAAAGACGAAGAAAACGTGCAAGGAGGGAAGATCCGCAGAGTTCCCGAGCTACTTGATTTCTTTAAAAATGCTATATGTTTTCCTACATTTACCCCTTCACCCATTTCCATTTGTAAATACAAAGAATAATTGAGTGAATCGAATGTTTTATATCATTAAATGTTACATTAATATTATGTTATAAAATAAAGCAAGGGTAAACAAAGCTCCATAAACAATTAAATAAACTTGAAGGTAGCTCTTAAAAGCATAAGCATTTGACAAGATACGTTTCATATAAATTCATATAATTGATGTTATGGCTCTGTATTTTGCCATTCTAATTGGGAGATTAATAATATGTATGACAATTTTCCTACAAGCTTTCTTGTGATAATTACGTATTTATCATTTCGATTAAGAGTGCACTTACTCACAATACGCTGATCGAGCAGAATTATAGGATTTTAAGTCAAGAAAGGGAATCCGTAAAATTAATTTTGATCATAACTTTGATGTTATAAACATTTTAGATGTTTGTAGGATACCTGTTCTAATCTATGTTTGAAGGTGTCTTAGGCATGGCCTTAATACTTGACACAAACTTATTATGAAATCAAAAAGATATACTGGATGACCTGAATCACTCAGAGGTGGCATTTCTAAAAGGCGCCGCAAGTTGAACTTTACCAAGTTCACGATAACACTTGATATTTTTTGCAGTATGGGAAAATTTCTGACGAATATTTAAAAAGGCGATGTGTCTCCGCTACATGCAAGAAAATGTTATTTTCCTCAAAAATAATTCTTACATATTTACCACTTAACGTGTGTAAAGCAAATGTCGGACAACACTTGAAAGAAACGTCCAGATACTAAACAACATCATGACTGACTAATGGAGTCGTCTCGAATCCCCAAGATGGATGTCTCATACCCAGATGAGAGATGCTATAGACAGCGGACGTCTATCAAGAATTAGAGATTAGAAATGGTTGACCGGCGGTAAGATCTCGACTACATTAATGATAGGTAGTTTAGCTGTGTGCGCGTTCGTTCATAGACATCTGAACAGACACAAATAATCACTCCAAGACATCGACAACGAAACATGGCTGACGTCAAACAAAGAAGTGTTTTGTATGTAAATTTAATTTACTTATCAATAAATCAGGGTAGCCACCCGGTCACCTCCAGATTAAGCAATATGAGTAACTTGACTTATTCCATATACTCGATTGATGTGGCTCCGGTTCACATAACTTTATTAGAGTTTCGTAATTATGAGACAATTAGTTTAAATCAGGTTTAACTGATCCTAATTGCATTTTGTTTATTCTCGATTCTTCTGTATTATTCTAAGGTATTTGAAGAATAAGGCGACAATAAATAAGCAAAATTTTCCCTACCGCACAAATGTTCAGTCTACTTTGCTTGAATTAATCACCGATTTTATTTTTCTGTATAGTCCATTTACTGTTGCTCCTCACAAGGTAGGTTGCCAAAATGGTGATGTTATTCATCAGAAGCACAAGGAAATGAACGTTAAAGTATACGCATTCTGCTATAAATAAGAAAATAACATTTTACTCAAAACTTCTAATATGTAAGATCCTTTATTTTTCACATTTTATTCCTTTTTTCGAACAAATTTATTTACACTACAGATGAAAGTGGCGCATAAAATAGTTCAGATTATCGACATGTGAACGTACGTCCTATTTCGATATAGTGATAGTGTGGTGTTGTGAGATTGTATTTGTAACTAGTGATATCTTTTGGGGAATCTAAGAGTCGATTACGGTATTCTACACAATCACTCTGAGGGTGTAAAATTAAATGAATGCGAGAAGACGATTAATCTCCTGACATTCCTTCAATATCTCACAATTTGTGCACTTCGAAGCGATCAATGATATGTGACAATGTTAAATGTTGTATTCTGCCAAAAGGTAAGCACCTAGCATCGCCGATCAAAAATCTTTATTGAAATATGCTCGAAAAAGAATTTTTTCATTCAGAAATCATCGATAATTTGCAAATGCAAATACGATAAGATTTCACCCCTTTTTCATCATTAGAATCCATCGATGATCTAGAAGAGCTGCGGAAGTGCATGAAATCTTCTCATAATCTTATCAGGGGAAGTGCTTGAGAGTGAGGTAATGAAATTGGAAGGATCGAAAAATGAGATAACAGAAAACACCAGGTCTAGAAGTGAGATGGAGCATAATTGTCATGAATCCTCGTCTTTCCTCACTGAATCACGAGAAAAATTTGCAAACGTTAATATTACTTAATTTAATTCAAATGAAAATTATCGCTTTCAAACATTTCAAATGTGAACTCTCTTAATTATCAAAAATGCCTCAAATGGCCTAATTAACTTTTTGATAAATATACTTATAGAATTTTGTTATTTTTATTGTACAGTATTTATGACGACTTGGAAGTATGTATTTTGTTTACATGTGCTGATGTCAACGGCTCAAACTTGATATTTTCCTATTTGACAGATGTCTTCTAGACACGAAGGTAGATTTCTTGAGTTAATGATAGATTTTTTGTATTTTTATTGCTATCTTCCCGTTTAAATCAACTTTTCGAGCTATTCGGCAGTTTTATATCATGGTTCTAATTGGAATCTCTTTTGTTGAAAGTAGTTGGAACGTTGTATACACTTGGTAATTTGAATATTTTGAAAAAGGCTCTTCGCTTTATTCACTGTGTTTTAATTATGCGTGCACGTTGGTTTTTTATATTATTTTAGTAAGACGATCTCGGCCAATAGTTGGTATGTGTTAAAGCGTATACTGCTTATTTACCGACATGTTTAGCCTTATTCGGATTCTTTCGTTTTAGTCTATCCTAACGTGACCAATTTAAGTAGGCTCGAGCTCTCTAAGGCTCTGGTTCATGTTTAACTAAAAGGCAAGCAAATTTATATTTGGTGCTTTTTTCAGACTCTGATAGGGGAGACTATTCAGAATACGATGATTGTAAGGAATTTTTCCTTCCTTTCTATAGCATACTTACTTTTAATATCACTTAAGCATGTTTTGTAATTAAATTAGCTTGTGTTCCCCGTCCGCGCAAAAATGGTTTCCGATTTTGCTATTTGAGATTAAGGACATTGTGTTACTTTGTTGTTGTTCGCTATTATTTTTTTCTTAAGGAGGATATTTGTAAAGATAAATATGTTATGCCCTATTAGGTGTTAAATGCGACGCTTGTGATACAAATGGTTTCCGTCTCAGACGATACAAATGTCTCAAGTGCATCGATTTCGATCTCTGCGGGACGTGTTTTGACGCCGGTGAAGAGACCAATCAACATCACTCACATCATCCCATGCAGTGCATTATTCTCGAATCAGATCACAAATTGTTCTTTCCAGAATCTGTAAGTAAGCTGTTTCTAAATGGTGATTTTGTCTAGAAGCCAAGTGAAATCATTCGAAGTTATACTTGTCCAGTTTGTGGTTTGACTGGTTTTCGGGTGGCTGATTTAAAGTACCATGTGGAGTTAAGGCATCCCGGTACACATCACGCTGTTCTCTGTCCTCTCTGTGCTTATCCTTCGCCAGAATTTTTTATGCCCTCCGGATGTAACCCAAATCGACCTCATAAGGATTTCCTCAATCATCTTCAAAGTGTCCATCGACCTAAGAAATCCTCACCTTCCAACTCCTCCCAAGGACAAGAAGTTGATAATAACACTAACAACTCATCTTCCGTAGAAGCTTCTCTAAATCGTGATGAAGATTGTAAGTTGGCGCCACTTTGTTTTATTATCTTTCTTACAGTCAAATCTTTAGTCCTCCCGTTTTTTTCTTCGGCTTTTTAGTCTACTACAAACCTGAGGGTGATGAGAAAATTTCTGGACTTTGCAAATTTGACAAATTGTTGACTCCTGAGGAGCGAGTTATAAATGGTCTGATATCGAGGTCTTCTTCCTCCTCTCAAAATTTCGGACTGAATATTCTATTTCGACTGAAAAAGATGGATGAGAGTTCGTTAAAAAAAACTCAAATCTCCCAGAGTTCTTCTGACATGGTACGTTTGTTAAATAATCCATTTGCTTGAAAATTGTTTTAACTGTCCTGATTTGTGGATTTTGTTATTTTGTTGCGTCTTAATTCTTGTACAATACTTGAATAAAATAATGAACGTGGACCATGATTTACTTACCAACCCTTCAGGCAATGTAAAAAATTATTTGAATACTTTTCTGGAATCTCTTGACCTGCCTAGAACAGAATAGGCCTTTTAAGAAGAAGCATTATTGTCTTAACTCCCTTTGATCTCATTGTTTTGACTGGAAAGTCAATAAGAATTTAACCTGTAGGGATTTTAAGCTACCATGATCTCTATTTATTCTTTGATTCTTCTCAGTTAGGGCTTTGTGTATACCTCCTTTCCAGTTCTTATTGATAATTAGGTGAGTAGTTTCATGATCTTCCTAAGTTAAAGTCTACTTATTGTCTGATTTCGAGGTTTCTTTTGAAGTTTTAAGCATGAATAATCCTTCTCCAACTTTTCACATTGTATTAGTGTTCTAATAGGCCATTTCTTCTTGTAGTTGTTACCCTTTTAAGGACTCGACATTTCCCGAAAGGGTAAATTTTTTATTAGTTCTCTTCTTATTTATCAAATGTTTAAAATACGTTGAATCTTTTATAGTATTGTCTTCCTTAATTTCCAAAATCTCGTGGTCCAAATCAGCCTAGAATTTTTGAGCTGGCCATTTTTAAAGTTATAGCCTGAATGCTTTAACGCCAGATTAGATTCATAACACATATTTGTGCCTGTTTTGTTTCTGCTTCCTTGTTTCTCGTGAATATGCTGAAGCGATTTGACTCGTGCATAGCACAATTGATTTAAGTGGACTTTTCAGTCATTATAGACTGATCTCGACAAAGAATTCCCTCATGTTTTTTAATTTATCTTAAACATACCCCTATTTTGGCTTCCTATTAATGCATGGTGGCGGGAAAGAGGATTAAATGTAAGTGTTTCAGACCCAAGTCCTTCTTGTTTACCTCAGGATCTCCCTGAGCTATTCGCTGAAAAGCTCTTAGTTTTAAAAGAGTGAGGTTCTAAGACTCGGATTCTCGAGGCATTCAAAAGAGTTTTAAGTCTGCTAAGTTAGTGGTTATAATATCGGTGGTTTGTTGGACAACCGCTCTGGTTAATTTTAGTTAACAAGGTAGTTGGTAAAATGCGAGTTTATCGCAAGGTTGGCTCTAGGATACCTTCTCTCTACCCATTTTAAGTGTTGTGACCACTTCTAATGGGCCTGGTAAGTTTTTCTCCTATTACTGTCAGATCTTAAATAGGGAATTTTCCCTACGAATATGTTGCATGTACTGTAAATGAAGACCACATGCTCTTTATAATCAGTTTGAATATATCTTAATTTCTATCGGTTATGAATTTATTTGGATATCTAAATTCCTTTTCTTTCTATCAGATTCCAGATCATACTGCTCTCAAAACTCCTAAGAAGAATGATATTATTTCGTCTTCTCAACTGAGTGAAGATGTTGAGAACCACAACAACGCAGATGATCAAGACGACGAAGATGTTGATACTGACGATTCTGACATGGAACTTGACGATGACTCGACCTCTGAAGCAGTAGCAGCTACAACAGCTTTGGCTGAAAGTGGTCGGGTTGTCAGTGATAACGTCGATGATAGTGACTCTGTAATCCTTGTTGGCGCAGCTCAAAAGACTGATACAGAGTAAGTTATTCTTGCTTAAACTTTATTGAACTTTCCGTATATATAAGCACATGTGTACCGTTTTAGTTAATGAATTTATTGTTTTGCTGAAGAAGGTTCATTTTATTGAAGTTGAATTATCTGTATAAATTTGTCGGAATTGTTATCATCCTCTTGGTTGACTTAAAATTAGTTGAGTTCCGATGAAGTGACCAAAACCCTATGTTTAAATAAGGTGGCACTCAGTGACGTCATATGAAATTTAGGGTCAATAGCTGGCAAGTAGTTAACCGCTGCTCCCAAGTAGATGTAGGTTGAAATGTGTATCGATAGCGTATTAGTTAATGTTATTTGCGTAAATTCACCTGTTTCTGGTGCTAATTTAGGGCTACGTTTTCGGGTCTCCCAATATTTTTAGCATTATTGAAAGCCAGGCACAATTCATTTTTCTCCATGTTGAAGCTTGAAAGTGATCAAAATTGACGAATTCTTCTGAATACTAATTTAATTAACCTTGTGACGTTAATTGACCACTCTAATTACTACCGCTTCTAGTAAGATCCCGCTATGCCCTACGATAAAGCTGGCGTCCAATGTCTCCGAGTTCTGTTTCGTTCCCGCGACTAGTTATTTCCTGACTTTTTGTCCCAGAAGATAATTTGGTTCATCATAATAGTTTATACTTCATCCATAAATGTGTTCCATTTTGTGTTTCTTTTATGCATATATCAAGGATTAAATGATCTATGAGTGTTAATGCTCTCATATGATTGTTTTCCTACTGTTTTCAGTTTTTTAGTATGCCTCCTTGAGCTAAAAGCTAAAGTGATTCCATTTTTTAACCCTCTCTTATATTGCTTCAAACAAAATGGTGCGTCCACGATTATAATATTCATCTAGGAAATGCAAATTTGGGAACTAAGGACTCTATATATCTCCAGTCGCCGTTGGGGCTTCTTTGTCCATATAAATTTAATTTCTTGAGATTTTCAGAGCTTAGTTTTCAATGCAGGTAGGTGAGGACTGTAGTTGGTTTTCAAGAGGGAAGATTTGAATTCATGTGCACTTCCTTAATGGAACTCAGTTCAAAATTACCTGATCCCGAATTCTATCTTCATTCCCATGTTTAGAGAGTTGTTTGCATACGCTAATGAAATTGTTCTTCTCGTATTTATGGCTTAAAGTTGTTAACACGAATAAGTAAGCAATAACAAGCATCTTTACATGTAATGTGTGTCGAAACATCGAACTAGTATCTACATGTCTAAAACATCGGAGATCACATATTACCAACGCACATCTAAGTAACAGAATAACAAATCTTTGTAGGTGTATTGCAGAATGCCAGCTTCTCATCAGGAAGACTCCAAAATAGGGATCATAAAGCTCTTTTCTTCAATAAATTTAGTTCGTGAAATTATTACTACTAATTTTGTTCCGCTTAATGTAGATGAGTTCAGTAATCTAACAAGTCTTTTCTGCTTGTAGTAAAACCGACAAGGATACAGATACTGTCGACCAGGATTGGGTGACTTATGTACAGGAGTTGATATGGGACAGTCTAAACCTGAAGAGTCTTTCATTATCAATAGATGGTCATTGATCATCTCTGCCACACAAAGATGCAAAAGCAACAGCCACGTACTGTCTTTCTCAGGAAGGCTATCCACTCCTTTCCTCTCCGCTCACTAAGAAACAGATCATTATCTCCTCTCCCTCCACTCACTTCGTTTACTACACTGCTATTATAACACATTTTTGCGCCGGCGCTAATGCTAGTATTTGTCGCCTTTCGCTCTTGTAAAACAGGCAAGAAAAGTAGAACTTTAGGCAAGACAAGTCTTTTGTATTTTAAGAGGATTCAAGTGATTGGGTTTGGTTGTCGGGGTTGATGAGGCGAAGACACTCGTCAGCGAATTCGATAAAGAGAGGTTCTTGCATGGCTCTTTCGATAGCTCTGGAGGGTTGACGGGAACTATCAAGCTCTGTAAGGTAGTCACGAAGATGACGGTTGGCGAGGAGCCCTCTAAGACGTTCTGAAGTTCCTAGAAGAATTTGTTAAAAAAATTAGAGCCAGAAAACTTACTTAATCGCTCAAGAATCCCGGTAGGAATGTAATCGAAACAATCGTCACCAAGATCAAGGGGAACAATCGGAACTAACTTGAGGAGTAATCAAACCAAATGATAACGTACCATCTTTTTCCTCCTCTATAGGCTCTTCTGGAGGCTTTATACATGAATTTTTGTGAACTTTGTAGCAATTTAGGGAGCAACTACATTTTGTTCGGAAACGTTAAGTAACTTACTGTTTTAATAGACAGGTTGCACACTTGTATTTCCATTCAGCCATTTTGCACACAAAACATAACTTCTCCTCTGGATTATTCGTCCTGCAAGAAAAAATTATAAAAGGAATAAAAATGATAGAGCAGAGTATTCCTAACAAATTCATTAACGCCTACTTACATTTTTACAAAACCAGCACGCGCGAAAGAACCCAGGGCTCAACTATCTTTCTTTGGCGCTTAATTCGTAGACTGTTAAAACAAATATCAAATTTCCTCATTCATATTACTGTGTAATTGTTAATTATAACAAAGTATGACTTCTTCATTAGAATTCTGGTGAATGCAAATAAAAAGCTATTTTTAATCAATTGTGCATTCGACTGGATTGGTCCTATGGTGGTATTCTGAAATTTCGGTGTGTGGTGCTCAATTTTTTTCCCTATTTGTATAATTGCTTTTTGGTTAGGTAAATGACAAATCAAGCAACTGTAGTTGAAGGACTTCACAAACAATTTAATTCAATACGCAATTCAAAATCTAAATGGATTGATATAGTTGTGAAATCCGGAGAAGCCTTCACAAGTATGGCTTACAACCTCATACGTGAACTTGCTTCCTTTCGCTCTGACAAACCAGAAGATCTTTGGTCTATTGATTTGGTATATTTATTTTTATTTTCTTGTTCCTTTACAGAATCTCCCTTCTCATACTTTTGAAAAATTATTCTAGATTCCTCAGTGCAGTGCAGCTTGCCGATTATTCCTTTCTGGTGACCCAATTGGAGCAGCCCATTTAGCAGCAGCTAAACGAATAGAAGAGGATTATTCATCATTAGAAAATCTTCTTGAGCAGATTCGAGATTGTGTAGATCTGGTAGAGAAATCAGTATGTTTCTTCCTTTTTAATGTTCATTTAATCACTTTCCCAACTATTTTGCTTATAATTGATCATTCGGCTGTACTTATTTGCTGAAATGCATGCAAAATAGGATTTAATCCTTAATATTTCGTTTTAATAGGTTCAGCGTTTAGCTGCTCTGCGAAAGTTGATGATAAATCCACCGTCTTCAGTGCTAGACCGCTCAGTGTTGACTCCCGTTTCAGGTTCAGAGAAGCGCTCTAAGCATGGACGTAATTCAAATTCTCCTATCTTCACCGCAGATCATATTCCCTGGTCTGTAATTCAGGCAGAATCTGACGCACTCCTGCGTCGACTGCGTTCTGATCTCACTTTACGTGAAGGATTGCTTCGAACTCTCACTCACTCTGTTGCCACAGTTAATTCAAGTAGTTGCTTTGGTGAGTTAGGAGACTTTCAACGACTGAGCTTCCTTTGGCGACAAGCAGAACATTTAATTAAGTGGGAAAATCTACTTGGGCTAGAAGAACATATTGAGGACGTGTTCAGATGATAACGTGCGTATACGCTCGGTAACTTGTATATATGAAATTATTGTTGCATAAAACATTTCCTCATTTATAACCATTTGTTTATCTACTGAGTTCCATTATAGTAGGTAATTGTTTGTATATATTATGTCGCTTGGGCTCAACGATTTATTCCTGTCCCTATTTAAGCTTATTTTGCATTTTATCTGATTACGATTTCAGTATTCATACTTCTTCATCAGTGCGTTTCTCTACACTCATCTATTGATGATTAGCATTTACTCTTGGAAGCCAGTTAGAAGTACGTTGTTACCACTGTGCAGCCATTGACAAATCATCCAGACAACACTCTTTGTAGACTACCTAGTTCAATATTTGCGCTATTGAACCGTATTAGATAGATTTGTAATCGTTTTCTACTACTAATCTGAGATTGGTGTCACACGGGGCCTTAGGGTTATATGATAAAATTTTACTAGGGAGGCAATCGTATTGCCTACATTTAATTAGAGTTGAATCTAATAGATTCTATAGACCCAGTGTATCTCAAAATTGATCAGAATAGGTATAGTGAGGAGTCCAAGTGAATTATTTTTGCCAAAATTTTATGCAAGTTCTCATCTTCTGAGGATAAGAATCATTCCTCGATAGTTCCAATCAAGAGACTTATCATTTTTGGACTTAACGCAACCCCCCCTTGTCCACTGAAGTAGTATTCAGTACCTGACTTAAGCAGAGGAAATTTGCCCTAGCGCCCGCCCGATCGAGAAGCTCGCATCCTATTTATGCTGGATTTCATCTTTAATGAATCCGATTTAATGCAAGATTCAGATTATCGGAAATTGACATCTTCATGTCAAATTAAGATAATAAAAACTGTCCAAACCAGGTAGGAAAGTGTTAGCAACACTTAAATTGAATTAAGGGAGCTGCTCTAATGAGAAATTTGCATTCCAAAAGTACAGAATTAATCATCCACATCCCAATGAGCAAGTAAATATACATTAGGCCCACAGATACTAATTAATTCAGTAAATACTTTTCGTTTCCTCGAAGAAAGAATCAAAGAATCGTTGGTTAATAAAATTTATTTCACCCAAAATTGGGCTTGGCAAAAGACATGGCATGGTAGATAGGCGATGAGGGTCATTGTTCAGAAGATCCTGTTCGAGGTTTGGAAGAATTGTAATGCTCTCCGGCTGTGTACGCGTGGTGGTGATAACTGAAATGCACAGAAGAAGTATGTAAGTGGTACAAAATATTTAAAATCAATTTGGTAGGCATTATGAGATTGCTACCTATAATTTCAAGAAATTTTTGGTCCTAATTTTAGACACTGTCGAATTCAAGAAGTCTAAAATAATCCTACGAAATTATGTCGAATTGTTGATCTTAATGGACTGGCAATCTGAACCTATTCTTTTATGCAAAACAGTAAGTGGAACGGGGAATATAATAACGTAGGTCCGCTAATTTCCAACTCATTTGGACATATTACTGAATTTCATCATTTTCCTAGCACTGAAATGGAATAATCCACTATCATAAGAATTTTTGTAGACCTCAAATCACTTTTATGTAAAAGTGACCTTGAAACTGATAGGTCTAAATCGGATGCAATTTATTAAATCATTAAGTAAGATGAGACTTGGGAACAGATAGAATGGTTTAATTACTTAACACAGGGATCTTCCTGAGTACCATTTGCAAACTACTAAATGGAGATCAAATTGGTCAATTTCATGGGAAAATTTGTGACTCTTATAAAATGTATTAACTTACGTAATAACTAGGGGAGATGAGGAATCAGTTAACGGTTCACCCGTTCGAATTGGTAGACCTGTCGTCTGAATCACTTCGATCGGTTGTTGAAGAGCCGTGGCTAGAGCTTGAATCTGGATGTAGTTTAAGGAATAGTCAGAAAGTGCCAGATGACTGTGAAATTTCAAGAAACGATGAAAAAACGTACTTCCAGCTGACCACCCCAGGTCCCTGCTGTCTCCATCTTTTTGCAGTAGAGGTCAAGTGTTTCTACAATGTCAAATAAAAACAGTTAACCTTACAATTCTGAGCTGGTTTGTGAAACGAATGATAACGAAAACATAGATTTAATTCCCTAAAGTGATCTTCTACATCTAGCTTGATGGGGCTTGCTCTCAAAATATGGCAGCCATTCCCTAAATTTTTATTGGCGATGCCAAATATAAAGACGTTGATCATCAGTGGACAAATCCTATTCGATAAGAGAAAGGATAAAACGAGTGCGCTACTCGTTAGAATCCATTTACTATCTACAGGAACTACCAATAAACTATTTGAATGCTATTCAAGCTCACTAATGTAAAGTTTCACAACACTTGAAATGAATAGAGGGCAGGTGTCCTGGAGCCACTTAACATTCTGCCACCCCCATCTTATTGACCGGACTATTTTCTTCCGTATTCACACTTGGGAACGAAGTCTAAGCTAATACATTTACTAATTCAAAATACACATAAACAATTGCGGTTTTGTAAAAGAGGAAACGGAAGCCGTCAAGCTGCATGTTTTCTTCTGAATCTGTGTCGTTACCATTAGTATACATGACTACGTATCGGTATGGCAGTGGCTACATAGCTTTACATTAGTCTCAAATTTACATGTTACTAAACTACTGATTTCCCATCCATTGATACACTTATTAAAAATCACACACTTTTATCACCGCACAAATAAAGTTGAACTTAAGACCATCTTTAACGAACCTTCTGTAGAGTCACCATCAACATCAGATTCAGTGCAAATGAAGGGCAGAAAATCGTCGGAGTTGCGCCTCATGACAGCTGTGGCAACGAATCGCAGACATCGTACGACTGATTTAACATCCGTTGGATCAGGGAAATTGACTTTGAACTCTCTACAGGCATCCTTCAAACGCTCTACCAATCCGTGGACCTCTAGTTGGTGGGCGATGGAGGCAAACAGACAATCTCCATCGGAGGGAATCTGCAAAGGGGAAAAGTTGACTTCAAGAACTCACGAGATTGGAACACACTTAGTGTCTGTGATTATTAATGGGTCAATAGAGAATACGAATTCCCTAATCAGGACCATTAGAATGTCTTTTTGCACCAGGAATGAATATTTGAAAACACCTTCCTTTAACAGCTTTGTTTCTTTAATTGTGTGATATTTTTGTATAATATTTTGATCAAGCATATTGTTGAGGTAGTGCTTCCGTACTGGGTTGTCGATAAGCTGTTAGCCATGAATCCTGGGATGGCTAAAGCTTCCATCCCGGGCATGTCAAATTCCCAGACTCAGTACCCGATGCTAAACGTGGAGGTTGAATTATTTTGACTAAGTAGATATAAATGAGGGCTTCGGATTTACTTATTTTGAACAGATAATTCACTAACAGAAATTTCCTAGAACCCACTCAGCGTTACAAATTTAAGACAAAGTAATAAGATTATCAATTCGAGACCGCCACGAATATAATAATTAACACTCAAGCATCTTCTCCAACTTCTTTCAAGAATTCGGATGGTACGATTTCCCTTCTGGGCCTAACCGTTTCCATCAGCTAATGGATATTGCTCTAAATATCCGCAAAATAAAATGAGTTCTACTTAAAAATCATGAGAATACTTACCTTTCCTAATTATACCTGATCAGCAGTACATCACCTCTGTGAACGGTACTTTATTATCAAATATACTAATGTAATAAAAAGTATCAGTTAATATATTTGTAGAAGAGATGCATTTGTTGAAGTGTTGTTTTGAATGGAACTAGGTGGAGGCTTTCAGGGAGAAGGTATTCTCGTAGCCACATATTTCACAGACTAGTTCTATTCCGCTAGATATTAGTAGAAGGTCTCGGGAACTACATAAGTACACGAGATCGGGCGGTTACGCATATCCTATCGGTTGGGTTATATAAATAAAACCTGCTGATACACAGGGTTCTAAAGATCATGCTAAAGAATTCTAATGAAAAAAAGGCTAAAATTTAGTACTCTAAACGATCAAAGATATATTATCTTATCCATTTAAGAGTATTCAGTACGTGACAAAGATAGCTATATATGTATAAAATATGATTGTCTACACGTTTCACGCGGACCAAATTTTAGGATAACCCAAAGGTATCAAAGTAAAAGATAAAAATACCAAGTTAAGATTACTCTATGCAAAGTCAGGCCACGCTGGGAGAGGATATTCTCGAGTTCACTGTACTCTCTAGTAGATAACGAGGTGGTTGATTTGATACGGGTTTGCTCAATAGACTCTGCAAGGAGTCGAGCTTTTGCCGCAGCCTTTTCACGTCGTTTTGCAGCCTTTGATATTCGGGGAGCAGAATCATTTGCAGTGACTCCAGAAGTGGGTTGTTCTTGTGTTTCTGGGGAAGAACATGAAGAAACAATGGAGAACGAACCTGAATTTGAAATGGTGCAGGCTTCAAGTAAAGAATTTAACTCTTGTACTTCTTTTTCGTGGCGATCTGAGAGCTGTTTTTCCAATACGGCGATTTCTTGGGTAATCTGATTTCGACGATTACGATCTCCTTTTGGAACGCTCCTTTTAAGAGCAGTAATTTTTGCTGCGATAGAATGCTTTAGAATTACACATTTACATATTACCTTGGAGTTCTTTCTTCTCCTTACGATGCCGTAGGAGAAGCTCTTCCATTACACTAAATTGAGGAGAAATTTACGAAAGTTGAAATTAAATCAAAAAATAAAATTGAATAAAAGGCAATAATAAACTGCATAGAACACGCATTATTACTTAAGCAAAGCCTACCCAGACACAGACCCGCACGGGACAACCCGAGAACGAGAGAGGTCATCAGGCGCACGGGTGTGCTTAGTCGGATAAAACAACAGAAAAATTTGCCATTTAAACATTAACTTTCCATATGAAGACGAACTAAATGGAGTTAAAATAAAATAAAAATGACTCAAGACAAATAAAACAGTCTTTTTCCAAAAAATTAATACGTCGAATATAATTTATTCGCATTATCGATGTGTCAACTTAATCATTCCAAATGCACAAAAAATATTGTTTACATATATCAAAGCAAATTGACAATTTAATTATTGGAAAATATCTAAATATTGGTAATAATAAAACTGTCTTAAACTGGGAGAATATCAATAGAGGTTTACTACTTTTGAATTTGCATTTTAATAAAATTTTACAGTTCGTTACTCTATATTTTAATATTTATAAATCCATTTTGTACGATTTATCCTTCTACTTTCAGTCCAGGACTTCCAGACAATAAGGAACATGCGAATCATTTGGACGATTGTAGCATTTTAGGCCACATTCTCCTAATATGTGTTATTTTATTTGGAGGATATTAGCTGCTATGAGCTCAGGTATATTTAAAATATTATCCATTCAGGCAAAAATAAACATTTTAATTTTGATCTAATAAACCTCGTATATAAAGAAAATGTATGATTAGCAATCGATTATTCTTTCAAAGGAATGGTAGAAATTTCCTTTCCAATAACGACATTTCTTCAATTTTCTTGTTACTTTTAAGTCCTTAAATCTTTCTTGGCCAAAGATATTTGCAGTAATAAAATTAGTTTGGGGTCCAATTTGTTATTTTTTGGTTATTTTTTTAAGAAATGATGATTTAGTTAGTGTTCTAATCTGCTCTTCTCCATAGAATACCGTAACCGACTCTTGATTCCCTAGGACATTGCACTATTGCTGTAGCCAGCAGACGTCTATCAACAAATGGTGATTAGAAATAATTTACTGACAATAAGATCTCCAATACAGTGTCCACAGGCGGTCCCGCTGTGTGTTTGCGTGTTTGTACATAGATACCCGAACGGGTGTCTATCATCATGCCGAGACTCCGACAACGAGACTTGACTGACGTCCAATGAAGAGGTATTTTGTATTTAAACCTAATTTACTTATTAACAAATTGGAGTGACTTGCTTGAAAACTCCGAACTGATCTGGCGACATGAGTGGCTTGACTTATTCCATCTGTTCGATCAATGTGGCTCCGACAGACCTAGCGTTATTACAACTATTTATAAACACGACCCGACAACAACACAATACAAATCGACTCGAACCACTATATCAACACGGGACGCACGTTTTCGTATCGATAACATTTACAACCGTAATGTAAAGAAATTCGTTCGAATGAAAGGTGAATTAAAAGGTGGAAAATGAAGAATCTTACATATAAGAAATATTTTGGGAAAAATATTATTTTCGTATATGTGACAGGTAGTCTCACTTTTCCCGACCCTTACATTAGTTTTACATTTGATTAACTTCTGCGTCATATTTCTACCCTACATGTCCACACATGTATGTCAGATGTCAGATGGAGTTTTTAAGTGAAGTTGTACCTACTCATCAGTCTATTTACTTTACGAATTGATAGTCACTTCCAGAAATATTTACCTTAAGTTAACTGCTGCTTACATATCTTTTCAGGAGAAAGATCTCAATGTATCAAAAAGTATCAAAGTCGCTCTTTGAAATTTTAAACAAACACTGATTTAACAATCAAAAAGAGGTATCTCGTAATCGTATTTTTAACAAAAATCCTTATCTTTCATAGCCAAAGTCAATCGTATTGCTTTGAAGATGCTTTTCAATTTAGTGGAAATATTGGCAATTTTTATACTTATATTCGACTTTTATTTATGAAGCCAGTGCAAACATATGATTGCTTGGAAGGTTTCAATGTTTGCAACTTTAAGATTGATCAGACTCAAGACTTTAGTGTGGCGCTAAAATGAGTCAATGCTTGAAAAATTACGATTAGAAACGCCTCTACAAAACTAATGACATTCTTGGGCCACCAGAAGAAAAGAGTCTTTTCCGAATGAGAAGACTGAGACTTAAGAAGGCCTTATGTATTTAAGACAGTTGATAATGAGAAGAAAAAATGAGAGAAAGGAGTCAGTAATGGGTTAGGGCAAACCAGATTGTGGAGCTAGCGAAAAAGAATGCTCGACGAGATAGTTGTCCGTCGAAGAGCAAACTAATCAAAGTCGCCAACTGCTAATTAGAGCGCGCAGAATTATGACTTAGTATGGAGTCAATACATGGGAAGATCGAGTCGGCACATGGGTCAATTTGCGCGTCACACTTTGTCAGTGATTCTCCCTCATTAAATAAAGTATATCGTCGATTGTAATTAAAAATATCTTCGTAAAGGACAAAACACGAAAAGACGCAATCGAAATTGCATATTGTGATGACCAGAAATTTGAGTAACCAAAAAGATGCTTAATTTTATAGGTCACTTGGTTCAGGATAAATTTACAATAATTTCTCCAATAATTGAAATGAAAACTATTCGAATTGATAAGACATTTTTAATGAAACTAAAAATTGGAAGAACTAGTCGTTGTTAGGTTCTGATCAATGACATTTTCAGGTAGTTTTCAAAATGTTGGTAGTTAATTCACTTCTTTGTACTCTGCATCCAAAGGGTAAAACTTGAATAGTTCGCATGCTAATAAAACACAAATTTAACAAGCAGAACACAAAGGAGACCTAAAATTCAGGCTTTTTGCTGCGCAGTTCAATAGAGAGTGCTAAAACTTAATATTCCAAATTATTCTGGCAGACCAGTTAAAGTGCATACTTTAAAGCAAATTAACATTTAAATATAAAAATAAAATAAATATATCGGTTTTAATTAGCTCTACGAAAGCAAATGATGAATATTACTCGGAGAGTTTGATAATGTAATTAAAATACAATCTTGGATTTTAAGAACAAAAAATAGGAAATAATCACTCAGATGTATTTTATTTAGTTATTTCTTGGGAAATTTTAATGGTTTCTTTTTATGCTAATAAATACGGCAAGCTCACGAAGATCCGCCAGAAGTTAAAGTTTTAGCAAGATGACCCTTTTGCGCATTCTCTGTGTTGGGTGCAATAGTGCTTGATATGAGCTTTAAGAGCTTTTTGGAGCTTGCTCAAAAGAATCAGGATCTAAATGATAACATCGTTAAAAAGTTATCAGAGGAGCAGAAAAAGAAAAAGGAGTTGTATTTAAAGGAGCGCAAGGTAATTGAAGCAGTAAATAAGACTAGGAAACCAATTGAGTCCTATGTACCCCCTTCTTTTTCCAGCACGAAGGTTGAATATGTTCCATCTCCTGTTGTTGATACTTCAAGTAAAAAGCCTATTACTGCTATTAAAGCTACTCAACAACGATCGGGAGCTGAATATGTACCCACACCCATTCCTAAGCCAAAGAAGCTTTCCTCTCTTATGGACGCATTAGAAGAAATGAATGGGGAAGTTTCTTTTGCAGAGAAGAGATTTAACATCAAAACTAAAATTCCCAAAATTAGCGGATCAAATTCTAGCACCTCAAATGTACAGAAGAAACTCAAAAGCAGGCCTTTGAGTGGTATTTCTCTATCAAACTCGAAAGTAAAATCTGATAGCGCTGTTTCCTCCCAACCAACACCTCTCAATAAGGATAAATTACCTTCCTCTTCTAATACTACCAAAGTTCTTTCAAAGTCTGGAGTAGCTAACCAACAAAGCATTTGCTTTAAAAAAATTAAATCCCTATCAGCCTCCAAACTTGCCCACAAACAATCGTCCTCTTCTTCTGTTAAGAACCATTCGAATTCTTCTCCTGCTCCAAGTAAAGCTCCAGTATTACTTCCTTCTCAAACTGAAAGGCATGTTCGTTATACCTCTAAACCAACTTCAACTATTCAAAATCATTCCTCTTCTCGAAATTCTCTTCAGAATAAAGCCCCGATTCGAACTGAAAAATATGTTCCTCTACCAACAACTCTCCATAATCGGGATCTTGTGAAGACGGTTCCAAGTAATTCTTCGTGTATTTCACCCTTAAAACGTGCTCCTTCATCCTCCTGTTCTAAGCCATTTCCATCAAGCGGGTTAAGGACAATTAACTCCGTTCGTTCCCCACCAACCTCTTCATCTTCAACCCTTTCAAAACCGAGCAATCCTTCTAGAGGTATTGCTGCCCAGTATGGACTTATTACGACTAAAACAGCTGATTCCAATGGACAATTTAAAATTCCGCCTCAAAGGCATCCGAAAATTACAAATAAAATTTCAAAGTCTCATTTTACTGCTTCGAAAGATGTATCACTTAAACGACCCGCAGAAGCCTCCAAACGACCTGTATCCCAACCTTCTAAGTATGGAATTCCTCAGAAACAGACTATTCCAAATCCTGCGCGCCCATTTCAGCCTCAAATTTCTAGACTTACCCAATCTTCACACAACCAGCCAATCGTTCGTGGAATAGCGGCCCAGTTGGGTGTTTTACCACAAAGTGCTCGTAATGTAAACAATGATCTTGAGGATGATAGTGATGAATACGAAAGTGATGACAGCTTTATTGACGATTCGGATTATACTTCGGCCAAGGAGTACAAGATCGCTCGGAATGAGATCTATAAGACCCTACACTTTGATCCGAAAAAGTATGCAAAGGTTAGCAAGTATGATGATCTTTCTTCCATGGAGTCATCCTATCGACAGATTGAAAAAGAAGAAAAACTCAGGTTCGCAACCACTTTATAATTTGTTTAATATATCTCATATCCTTGCTTTACATACATCTCCGATTAGCTATCTGCTGATTAAATGCATGCTAATCGCATTAGAGTCGACATATTATACTCTAGTGATGTGTCATGTTTATCATGTCAGGTGTTTTGAGTTAGCTACTTAGGTTACCAGTCATTGTCATGGATAAAACTTTGATACTGACTAAGTATAAGAATTGTACCTTTAATCCGTTAATTATCATTATAACCAGATTTTCCAACAATCTCGTTACTGGCTTCTGATTAGTAGTACGGTCAAATCTTATAAAATTCTTATCACTACTCCAGTTTTGTTATATGGCTATGATTTGTTGTTTCCTTTTCGTTGTATTTCGGTCGATTTTAGCTTTAATTACTGTTTTATAAATTGCCTCTAGTGTATCCCTTCCCTAAAAAGTACAGTTCCTTCCAATCTTCTTTCTTACAGAGAAGCAAAACTAGCTTAAGTGCGTTTAGTTAAAAGTGGCTAAATTATTTCAATTACTGAATTTACACCGATAGATTTCGACTACCCTTCATCTTGTGACACAGAAATCCGCTACTGTTGCAGTAGTTTACATAGTTTATGAATCGTTGAATTCTGATGGCACATTTGTCATTGAGTTAGTAAAGCACTGGAATTATCTATCGACATAATACTGGTGAAGCTCCATGATGTCTTTTTTCACCACGTAGTATAAATTTTTAGTAAGTTTAAAAGTAGGTTATTAATGAGTTTGCCCATCAGCTGTGCATTTACCTCTTCTTTAGTTTTTATTATTCTGCCATCTTTTTATTTAATGACCTCAAGTAACGTACTAGCTTTATCTTGGTAACAATATATTGGATCAATCTGTTCATCTGATAACTAGATCGTGGAAATCAAGATACTTTGATATTTCGGTCATGAAGAGTAAAGATTTTTTGAGGATTGATGTGTTTTCTTTATTCTTAATATCAATCATTCTTGAGACATTTGCGAACATTGAGCTGGATTTGTGTTATAACCTTGTTAGCCCCCCCCCCCTCCCTCCCCCAAAATAGCTACAGATCCCAGTTCCGTTCCTATGCTCTGACTAAGACAGAAAAAATTATGGTTATTTCAAGGTGTGAATAACATTTTACTTTATGTTTTTATGGTATTTTTCAAGAAAGTAGTGTATTAATATTGTCGTAAGTACCTCAGATGGAATTAACCAATGTGATTGTTGGTTAGTCACCGAGTTCAAGCCCTTTTCATAGTGAAACAGATTGGCGTGTTATCGCTAGGTCACCGGTACATAATCGTTGAAATATCCTTTATTGAAGGTTTTGATTCATATTTTGGTTAGCCCACTGTGACCGAACATTCTTAGAGTTCTGTCCAGATTATTGCTATAACAGTGAGAAATAATTCAAATAACTTGCGTCCCGTAAAGTCCACTTGTTGATAAATCGTATCAAGAATATGAATTTGAAAACGATGTATAGCTGTCAAGTTTCTGTAGATTAACTTGAGAGGACTGCGTTAGTTGTTTTCTATTTCATACACTTTCAACACACTTCATTCCTTCTAGCGTTTAGTTTAGGCAGTATCAAGTAGCATACCGAAATTCATCGTTTTAAAATGAGGTTTCATTAATCTACACTCTTTCTCATTTCAGTCTTCGACTTGGAGCTCAAGAAGACAAGGAGGACATGGCCTGGGAAGAGGAGCGTCGACGAAGAAGGATGGAAAAGCTCAAACAACATCATAAGGAGTGACAAAAACAATTCCCCTTCGTCAGATTATTTACGCTGTCTTTCTCTCTGTGGTCTCTTTTTGTTCGATTTTTTTGTACATTATGGACCCACGGTTTTCTTTCCACTGTATTATTATTTAGTACTTTAATGTTGGAAAGGCTGACTTATAATTTCAAGTTCAGTGATGTGGATGACCAACCGCATTAGTTACTTCTGGTCATAAGAGTGGGATCGAAGACAACTTTCATTCATGTCCAGCATTGTTAACACTTCCT
>CAADRB010000013.1:811783-829956 GCA_900708905.1 Hymenolepis diminuta
AATGTTTTGTTCCATCTGAAATATAATGCAAGTACGATTGTATCCTAGATTGAGTGATCGAGTATATGTGCTTCAGTAGCATGGTGGTAAGGTAATGGGGTTGATACCCTAATAATTGAAACGACTAACAATAAAGTAGCGGAAGAATGAGTTTCCCAATTGGAAACAATCCGGAAGGTGATCTCTGGATTGGTATGGAGATTATAAGGAACTCCATAGCTATCAGTATTTTGATTATTGTATAGAACTTGGAGTTTCTTTCATGAATAGACTCGTCTCCATAACAAATCAAGATGATTAACTGTCTTTACTTTCAGTCGCATTGTCCCACATTTTCTTACTGTTTTGAGTTTCTATGGGATGTTATTGAGACTGATCTGCCAATACGTACGTCTTTTAAAGAGCAGCTGGCAACTTCAATTCATTAAAGATTTTCTAACAACTTATTGCGAAGGCACAGTGACAATCACCTTAGAAACCCGCATTTCTTGACATAGTGCGAAAATTAGCTTGGATAGGAGACGTTTATGGGGTAGTACAACTTGTTTCAGTGTTTTTTTCCAAGATAATGATTTAACTTCGAAGTTGGTGGGTGTTTTTCAAATGCCAATATGTTAATTTGAAATAACCTTGCGAAGATGTTACCTTGGCTTCAGTTTGGGATTTTGAATGTAACAGTGGATTTCAACATTATGAGATGGAGCTTTTATAAAACATATTTTGAACAGTTATCGCGTTTTTTTCGCTACTCGAGAGAGAATATAGTTGAAAATCTCTTGATTAGAAGATTAAGTTAAATCGTGCTTATTTTGACAGCCAACGTTTTAAGATTCCTTATCAGTGTTTAGTACTAGATTCAAAAATGTCTATTTAGAAGGGCCTAAATCAGGACTTCCACTTACTTCATCGGAAATATATTGAAAGATATGACATTTATTGTTCAATTTGTATTTAATACAAATAATGACGGATCGATTTTGGTCAAATAAACTAAATCGATTGCCAATTTTCAAATTTATATTGATTTTATTGTTGAATACGGGAATGTGTAAATTAAAATGATATAAAATCGATTATTTTAATTTTTTTCTATCAATTTATTGAGCATCTGTTGACGTAGCCAGTGATCTCAAAAATTTGTTTGCAGAAACAATTATTTCAAAGGATATTTTGATTTAGAAGTCAACTGGCGATAATTAAGTTATTTTAGACGAAAATGCACTTTTCTGGGACTCTTTTACTTCATTTCCCCTTATTGATTTGATGTAAAAGTACATTTATATTGACCTATGTACAAATAGCAGTTACCGCTTAAAGCACGTACGAGTTTTCATACGCATTCTTGAATGATTATGATTCGTTATTTTCTATTGGAAAAGCATTCAAAAAAAAAACGAAAAAACGAACATAACTGCTGATAATGATATTCACTTTTGTATCAGCCAGTTCCCTAATTCCAAAAAGAAAGATAGGATCTATTTGACCTCATTTTACAGAAAATTACTCCTATTTACGTCGAAATTTTAAAACTGCAAGAGAATCGATACAGTTACTTAAATAACCACACTGGCTTCTTAAAACTTGATCCAACTATCAAGACAACAAAAAAAGTCAATCTATCAATTGAAGCAGCGTTCGTTCTCGCAAGATCTTTTAGGATGCATTATTTCAATTCTCCTCTTAGGTAGAGGTCTAGTTCACGTTATTAGACTTAGCCAGTGCGGACTGCC
The DNA here is from genome assembly GCA_900708905.1 of Hymenolepis diminuta. Taxonomy (NCBI): domain Eukaryota; kingdom Metazoa; phylum Platyhelminthes; class Cestoda; order Cyclophyllidea; family Hymenolepididae; genus Hymenolepis; species Hymenolepis diminuta. The sequence goes on from CAADRB010000013.1 coordinate 813,514, forward strand.
ACTTCACTTACTGTGTGTGCACAGATGTGCATCGAATCCGAGACCTCTGACTGTATAGACGAGCACATTAGTCACTGGGCCAGACATGTTTGCATATCTGTGTTCGGAAAAACTCCAGTTAGTCACCATTTTTGATCGACTGAGTAGAGCAAAGAAGTCTATTATAAATCTTTATGCCTACTATGTATCCTTGGCGTTTGCCAGAAGAAATAATAATTACTTCCCCTGCTCCCAGTATTCTTTCTATAAATAAGAATGTAATTTTTCTTTTATTTTCCTCATTGACAAAAGATGCCTTGTAATTATGCCTATTTGTTTAAGCCGATACCGATTGAGAGGGAGTTTCGTTAATACACGCGGGTTTACCGTAATGTGTTTTGTATTCTACCCCAGGCTATTGACCTCTGCATTAAGTTGCTATATTACCGAGTTTTCTAGATTGTTGACTCTGTGAGATTACCACCGGAACTTCTGGTTACACATCTCAGTAATTGTAAGTACTAGCTGTAGCAACAAAACAGAGCAGACGTCTGCACTTATGAGCTATTAAATGGTGAAGTACATACAACAATGTGATGTCTAAGGGGTTAAATTAAGATATGGTAAAATGTATGGAAATTATCGTTACATAAACATATACAAATCAGAGGGAGACCTAGGGTTCAGCTTAGGGTAGATCAAGTCATGGCAAAACAAGACGCAATGCATTTTAATAGTTCCGGTGCAATTTTTCAATGTTTAACTGCCCAGACCAGAGCATATTGTGTAAATTAATAAAAAAGGCATTTTAATAAAAGAGCATGATACGGTCTTATATGATTATAATATAGTAGAGTTCATTAACGCTCAAATTTATAACAATGACTGTCTGAGCTTTTTTCGTTTTCCGTGAGCAAGGATATGGACACGAGTTAAGATAATCATAATAGAGAGGACCACAATTAGAATGGAGTTTGTTCAAGATCAAGATAAATATTATACTCAATGTAAAAAGTAGCGGATATAGAAATTAATTTGAAATTTTTATAATTGTATTTCAAGATTCTGAACATGTGTTACCATCAATTGTTTAAAATCACTGGTCAAACGCCCCGGAATTTTATTTGTGATAGTATAGGTTAGCCGCTGATATAGGACGAGGTCAAAGGGCCTCTATTATTTGCCTGAAAATTTACATTCCACTCAGTGTGTCTACACTGGCAATTCCCAAGCCTATTAAAACATCTTGCCTCTCCCTCTTGATCAATATTTACCAGAACATTAGCGCTACACAACTGGCAAATTAAAATGTGTTCATTCCCAGCATCTGAAAAATCTGCAAAGCACCTATATCTCAGTGACTCCTTATGGGGGTATCACGTGAGGGTGAAAAATTGCAGCAACCATCTGACATCTCCCATCACATGAACTACCCCAACATACACAGAAATTCCGAAAGAGATATTGCATAATGGTTTACTTAGGAATGTATATTTATAGATATTACTATACACAGAGGTAAGTATTACGGCATGATCCACATCCATTGCATTGAATTACCCACCTAAAGGACATCTACGACACTAGTATTATTCGATTAAAACCTAGCTTTTCAGCCCTCTAATATTATCCAATTTCGTAATTAAAAGGAATTTCATGACAGTAATTTTGGTATGGAAAGTCTATTCATAAGACCCAAAGTCCAATCTCAGAGAGATTAGTTCTAGAACGATGAAATACGATAACGGGAAGCGAACGTTTAATTCTACACTAGAGTCGAGGTTACTGGACCACAGTTCTAACAAACTTCTGGATGGATCAAGAGGTGTATATGACTAAACAACCAAACTTTTTATCCTCAATTCTCGGCAGATTAAGATCTAGACTAGTAAAAAGTAATTAACGAGAAGAGTATTTAATTTTTACCGAAGAAACTTAATAGGTAGTCCTGGCGACTACTCGAAAACATTGTTCCCAAACTTCAAAGTCTATCAAAAGTAATACACTCTATCAACAACCTATCCTCATTTTCCAATAAATTCAAGGCATAGAAATATCGTCCTGTTCATCAAAAAAATTCTATTAAAACCTAATCTCTAAGTCCTGGAAGATCGAGACCCTGATATTTTTGAAGAACCGAGACCGATGATTTCTGAAGACTTAGACTAACTTTAACGAACACCCATAATGATACAAATGCCTCCAGACGTTCTCACTTTAAAGATGGAAAAAATATTCAAAAGTCAATCCATATCTCCTTTGATAAAGCTTCCTTCCTTTTCGTCAAAATAAGAAATCTAGGCTATTCACTCACTACAAACTCCACCACAACTTTAACGACAGGAGAATTAGCCAAGAGGCCGTCTCCACCCTTTCCATGACGGTTACACAACCTATACAAGATCCAGTTATGCATCACCATATATCAAAATTGCAGACTGCACTGCGCATCCCAACTATAAGCTACCAACACCATTGACATCGGGAAACTAGAAACCTCGCCAGCCGACTGGGAAGCATTTATCAGCCCAAAGACTAACACAGGTGAACGGAAATCAACGAAGAAACGACTTCAGACGAACTCAAGTTAAATCCCGCGCTGTTTTATACGGCAGTGACCATTGTGACAAACAAGCACACCCCGTCACTCCTCTGTACTTCAAGCCTATTGATAATTTCCCTATCTTTCATCCCCTTATAGACCTTTGTGCTCCTGCTTTCAACAGCGTCTTATCCATTTAGATCACCCTATATAGCTCATAAGTACCCGGGCCCGTGACACCAATTCCAAAGAGGGCAAAACACCCCCCTCCCCTCCCTCGCCTTAGAGACCACGTGCGAAAGTAAAAATATAGGAAGCTGACAATTCCCTCGTCAACTTACCCCCTCACATGACCAATCCTCAAACAAAAATCAAAATTCAAAGTCCCATATAATTTATCCATATTTTACACGAACACACTATGATTCACACTAGCAAATAAAGAAAAGAAAAAAAAACAGGCCGGGAAGGGATGAGGATAAGGATAACTCAAGTCACCAATAAATGAACAGCACCAAGGTGTATGTATATATGTATAGAGTTTCTTCAAAGAGGGCCCGTCTCTCACATCCGACAAATGCGTTATTGATTACCGTGGGTGTTTACCAGACCGATTGCCACCTGAAGTTGCTGAGCCAGGTCTTTGGACAGATCTAGAAGGGTCAATTTGGGAGTTAAAGAGGCTCGGTGGCATCATGCCAAGGGGAGGCGGAGGTGGTGGGATAAACTGGGAGCCTCCAGGACCAGCTAATGGAAAAGGTAAGAAGGGAGGTTGCTGTTGATGATGGTTTACTTGTGACGGATGCAAGGGAGGACTTTTCTCTGACTGTCTCGAAATAGAACGACTTTCTGGATGCTTCGGGGTGGCTAGAGTGAGCACTTGGGGTGGAGGAGGAGGTGGTGGTGGAGGTAAAATTCCAGATGGGAAGACTCCTCCACGATCACCTACAAACAATTTCTGTCTCAACATACTATTCTCTGCTCGAAGATCCTTCACCTGGTTCTCAAGAGATCGTGATGCTAAGCGGTTTTCATGCAATCGTTTGTCTAATTCACTAACATGACGACGATTAGACCTCTCTGTTTCAGCCAACTCCCTTCGAGCTAAAGATAACCGCTCCCGAAGTGTGTTAATTTCAACCTCACCTGTTTGCAACTTCTCACGAAGGTTTGAAATCTCTTCAGACATCTCAGACTGTGAGAATTCTTTTCTACCCAAGTCCTTCTGTCGTTCCACCTCACGTTGATGAAAGTAATCGGAAAGAACTTCGAGTTTAGTTTTTGCGGCTTCACGCTCCTCATTAGCGGTTCGCAATTCCTGTCGCATTTCTTCCATTTCACCCTTAAGAGAATCAACTTTCTCCTCAAGTTCAACTCGTAATTTAGTCTCCTGATCTTTAGCAGAGGCCGCATTATGAGCCAACTTCTTAGCCTCTTCTAGAGCAACTTTAAGACGCCCAACTTCCTTGAGACTATCAAAAGCCGACTGCAGGTCACTTTCGTTTAGCCCTTCATCCTCCTCTAGTTGACCACCTCCAACTTCCTCAATAATCGCATCCAGCTCAGCATCGTCTTCAACTTCCCATCCATCAATCGAAGCCCTATCCTCGCTTGTCTTGTTCTTTGGAGTTATTGGAGAAGCTACCGTCTTCTTACTCTTATTCCTCAACTCTGAAGCCTTTAATTCCACAAAGGCCTCCTTCACACTCAACAACTCACGATCTCTAATAGCTAAATCTTCTTCAAATCTTTGATTTGCATCTCTTAATTCACTTATTGTCTTCGCAGCACTTTCAACTTGGCCTTGATAACTCTTTACCTCTCGTACTAAAACAGCCTTCTCTTCATGTAGTGTACTTATAATTTCCTCATTTAGTCTCTCCTTTTCAGCAATACTTTCCTCATATTGTCGGGTGCATTCCTCCAGGCGTTTATTCAATGTATTGATCTCTTCACGAAGATGAGCAGTATTGAAAGCAGCTTCGTTTTTAACAATAGATAACTGCTCAACCAGAGCGTCATGAGTATCCTTGAGTTCTTTATTCTCCTTAAGACTCTCCGCTAAAGCAGCTTTTGTGTCTCTCAATTGGTTGTGAACGCGTGTGGAAGAGGTAGTGACATGACGATTCTGGTTCTCGTAGCGTTCACCCACTTTTGTAGACCAGACAATAAGGCGTCCATAGGCCTCTTCCTTGTCTACAAGGCTGTCTGCTAATAGATTAGCATTTTCTTCTACAGCAAGCCACTCTGAAAGGGACCTACGGGCAGGATCATCTGTATCAGTTGATGAGAATCCGAGGAGGAAGAGTTTACCGACAAGTTTTATAACAAGGGCGGCTACAACGACGGAGGCGATAAAGAGAATCCAAGTGGTGAAAAGGACAAGAGGGGTCTTCAAAGTAAATGTGAATAAACTATCAAGAGGGGAGACAAAAGCTTGAGGGAGTTTACTAAGGAGGTTCTGAGCGGCATTGAAATAGGGCTGAACAATAGAGAGAATTACTCTAGCAAAGAGAGACTTTTCTCCATTAAATGTACCATTGGCGGCAAGGGAAAGACAGTGGAAAAATATAGACTTGTTTACAATATCTGACAAAGGAGGAGATGTAGGTAACGATTCTTCTTTAAGCATTTCCTTGAATTCATCAGACAACGGGATTTGAGTAATAGCATCCTGACTTTCTGGCTGCATAACCTCGTTCTCCACAGAAGGCTGTGCAGATTGCTTGGATTCAGGTGGTAATTTGAATGCAGACTTGTTTTGTTTCGGAATCTGTGGTATGGGTTCATCTTTAGGATTTTGAATTTCATTAACTTCCTCCATTTTTGGAGGTGCCAGATCAATAATCTGCTCGGATGGTTGTTGAACTTCAGGAGCAGAAGTCATTGGAATTTCTCCCATTTTCGGGATGGTTTCAGCATGTGGAGGCTGTGATACAGGCTTAATTACAGGAGTACTTAGCGTTTTGGCTTCTTCTACTTTAGGGGAAGTTTCAACAATATACGGTTTTTCTTCTGTTTTCAACACTGATTCAACTTGTGGAGCGCTCTCAAATACAGGAGTGCGGGGTATATTAGCATCTTCCTTTTTATCAGTTGATTCAAAATTTGGAGTCTGTGTTAGTGGTTCAATTACGTGAGTATCTCCTATTTTGACTTCTTCCAACTCAGGTGGCTGCTCAACCAGTTGGATTTCTTCCGATTTCGGAGCTGTCTCAGTTGACGATTGTTCTCCAGTTTCGACTGCCTTGATATTTTTCCCCTCAGATGGCTTCTGAGAGGGTGATTTCGGATCCACAACTTTAGTTTCAGGAGCAGATGTTACCTCGGGCACTGTTCCGGTTACATATGGCCGTTCTCCCTGTTGTACTTTTTCAACCTTCGCCTGTGTTTGTTGCATAGTTTTGGTTTCAGGAACAGACATCACTTCAGGTTCCGCTTTAGAAGATTTTTCCATAGAAGGTATATCTTTAGCTTCTTTCCCCATCTTGGGTTGGCTTTCAATATCCAACCTTTCTTTCTGTTGTTTGATCTCCGGCGTAGGAGTTACCTTGATTTCCTCAGTTTGATGCTGTTTCTTGAGTGGTTTATCAGGAGGCTCAATCTGAATATTCTGGGAAATTGGAGTAGGTTGGGAATCTTTATCATCAGGAAAAATCCCACTGTCATTTGATTTCGGTACTTTTTGCCCCACAAGTGGGGAAGGAGAAGGATTAGACGTCTGAGACTCTGTAGGTCCACGAGATTGTAGGAAGTCAAAATCTGCTATTTCCTCCTTTTTGACATCTTCAGGTGATTGAAGATCTTGAGGAACAGGAAAGTCTTTCTCGATTGAATCAAACTTCGGATCAGTTATTGATCCTGCCTTTTGTTCGAGTTCTGAAGGAGAGGGCGAAAAATCAACAGGAAGATCTATAAGCGGCAATTTAGCCCTCCATAGTGCTCGTTCTTCGTGGATACGTGAGGTAATATCCAAAAAACTAAGAGGTACATCATAGGTGGCGTCACCCACCTTAATACGATAGAAATCTGGTGATTGAGCGATAACTTGAGCCTGAGTGCCTTTAGAAATGGAAAGCTGGGGTAAATCGACAATTAATTCACCAAGAAGAAAGGGGGTTGCACAGGTTGAATCGAGGCAATTCATATCAATCAGTGTTTCGGAGGGTGGATCCTCGCCGTGTACTAATGATATCAGACACACAACAAGGAAAAACAGAAGATGACACATGTTAAGCATTCTGTTCGATCTAAAAGAAAATAAGGAAATATTTCGGCAGTAAAACCTTATTTTTCGAGACACAAATAAAGCTGGAAACCATTGACTCCCTATTTTGATACGATATAACTGTAAAAATATACTAAGAAAATCACAAAATCCAGTAGAAAAAAAATCAATTAGTAAATAAATGCGCAAATTTAATTAAAGGACAACTAAAGCATTTAAACCAAATAAGCATATAGAAATGATGATAAAACTAAATAATATTCTAAAGCGATCTTTATAAAGACAGAAAATAGCTCTACAACCTACTGATGACGTCTCCAACGTAAGTTCGTTCAATAAAACCAATGTCCAGCCAGGTCAAATCAGGCATAACATTATCTACGTATACTTTTGACTACTTAGGCTAGTTCGGTAAACGAATCTCTAATTTCGTTTATAAAACATTTTATTTGCATCATAAAAGTAATTTAACAACTAAATTTGCCAGTTATTTATTTAAGTAAAATATTAAAAGACGTTTTCTAGTAACCGCCCACTATTTTAAACATATTCCGTTTTATGCGAAGGGCAGCAAAATTTGATAAAATATCACATGATATTCCTCTAATTTCTTTGTCTAAATTATTATGATAAGCAAATCTTAAAAAGCTACATGTTTATTCCGTGAAGAGGCATAGACTGAATAAATAAACCAATTATGATAAACATAGTTTCCAAAAATTCGTTTTTCAATAAAGATTTACGGAGGAATATGTTTAATATCAGTTAATATTATTTGACCATTTTATGTTAATGGAGCCACATTTCGATCACTGCATGTATATTTTCATCATTTTCCGAAAAATACTGAAAGCAAGTCTTGCTTCTTTTATAAAATTCTAAAATTTCATGGCAATATGAAACATCGTCTAATCCCCGTTTTATAAAATTCGAGGCTCAAGTGATGTAGTTTTGGATGTTTATATGCCTTCGGTTCAAATTTTATTTCATAAAACAAAGGTCATAGATACGGTGTTTGTTTTGCCTAAGTACAATCAATCCCCACCGATTGTCTCAAAGTCGTCCATCGGTCTTATTTACCTGCGGGTGCTTGTCGCCCCTGAAAGCTCGACATTTATTTGGATGTTTTGATCTCTGGACGTCAATACCATGAAGATAATTTGCATTCCTCTATAATGCCTTTGTTTATTTATAAATACTTTGTGTTTTCTGCATTCTATCTCAACCTTCTCTGTTTGATATGAGTCAATTGCAGTTTCGTGATATCTAGTTGATGGATGTCATTGCAGCAGAACTAGACCTTCTAGCATTACAGTAACATAGAAGAGTCAATAATCACAAAGTGGCATCCAAACAGCTAAAAACTGTACTACCAAATAATTGCAGTGCGACAAAAATGGTGTTCACGGAGGTATTACTACCCCTGCAGCGTTTTATACAGGATTATAAATTTATACAGCAGATCATGTCCTGGATATTCCATCTTTTCTTTATGAACAGATCTCTCTATTTGCATTCAGAAAGCTTATCTAACATCTTTCACTCCTAATCCTGGGTACATTGGGACCAGCAATCTATCGGGATTGAAATGGGGTCTAATAATCACAGTTTTTTTTTCAGTTTGCAACTTAATAAGCGGTAGGAATCGTTAATACCAAAAGCATTTAAGGTTAAAATATTTCTTATCTCAAACCTAAAATTTCCACTTTTAGTATTTGCTATAGCCAGCAGATGTCTGTCATTACCTGACGATTAGAAATGATTGACTGGCGATATGATCTTCATTAAAGCGTCTACAGGCGATCTCACTGTGTGTTTGCACATAGATACCTAAACGAGTGTCTAGCATTACGCCGAGGATCCGACAACGAGACATGACTGACGTCCGACGAAGAAGTGTTTTGGATATAAACCTAATTTACTAATCAATAAATTGGGGGTGGCTTGAAATGATCTGGCGACATGATTGACTTGACTTATTCCATATATTCAATCGTTGTGGTCCCGATAGATCTTTCAACGTTATTATAGTAGCGATTTGCTTTTTTCCACAAACCACAACAACATTGTGTATGCCAACTTTCACTGATACAACACAATCAAAGTTATTTCTAACTCAAACACAATGAATAAAATGTCTGTTCACAAAATCGACAATTATATTTTCATACCAAGTCAAAAGTATTAAAAGAAATAAATAATCGGAAAGACGCAATTTCATCATCATCGTCATTATCACAGCCTTAGAGATTTTGATATTTTCATTGATCAATACAAGACTATAGCATTTTACGTTTGGGAAACTCTAGGCAGACGTCATGACTCCAAGGCGGTGTTATGCCATTGGTAGTGTTACTTGCATTAGAACCAGGCAATGCATTTTTTCGCCGAAAGGATGTGAATTTACTTGTATTACTCATTTCGCTGCTATTGTTACGATTGCTGCTACCATTCACTTGCTTGACTCGAAGACTCCGCAGACTCCATTTAGAACGTGAACTTTCTGAACTATCTTGAGCGGTTTCTACTGGTGCTCTGGGGTCATAAGCACTGGGTGGACTCAGTTGACCAGTCCTCTTGTTGTCACTTTCTGCAACTAAAGACCTAGCCTTTTGGAGAGCCTCTTTAATGTGAGCTGTAGAAAGATCGAAGGAGCGCATACATTCCGTCTAAAATGAAAGACTGATTAAATATCATGGGTTTATTTATGATATTTTGTCTTAGCCTAAAATTTCCAGAAAGAGAGGAACAAAATTCAAAAGCAATTTGCAGTATGAGATTCCGCGTATTAATAAACAATTACGAAGTAAAGTAACAAAAATTTAAGTATATATATATATATATATATATATATATGTGTGTGTGTGTGTACGCAACATGCTAAATAATTATTAAAATTTACTTAATGATAATAAAAAGTAAAATTATTACCCAGTAGTAAACATTTAGGGTAGTGTAACTCACTAAAACATCTGGTGACATGGATTCAGGCATTGGACCAGTAAGAAAAGATGCAAGATGATCAAAATCGTAAAGAAGAAGTTGGTCTTCATACATCTTCAGAATTCCGAGAGCAGCTAAGATAAGAGCAGCCTCTCCATCTCGAAGGAAGAGATCCCAAATCCGTAGGTCCACCTCCAAGGGCAGACTCCGACTGGAAAGACGGAAATACTACTTAGAAGAAATCCAGAGATTTGATTTGAATAGATTGTGTGTATTTACCTGAAGACTGTGAAGAGCCAATCGAAAAGGTAGAGTTTACTATCCAACCGGCAAGCTTTAAGGTGATGAGAAAGTTTTGGTATTTTCTCCTCCAATAATGCATCGAAAGCTCCGAAGTAGGTTGCGAACTATTTGGATATAACAAATGCCTTTGTATGATGCAAGTTCGATAGAGAAAAGTGTTATTTTCCATAAATTTGAAAAAAACAACATAGCGCTTTGGTACTTTATTTATCGTCGACTGAGGTCACAGAAAAAGGACTGTATGAATGCTACTTAATTCATATCCAACGTACATTTAATTATATTACTACCATGTATCCAGTCCAACACGTTACATTTTATGATATTCCATGTTAACTACCATCACCATTACTAACACTAACTTTCAAACCAGCATTAAACAGCAATGTGAATACATCAACTATAGGACGAATCTGGCAGTCCGAGATAAATACACATGTATATACTCTCTCATTACTGTTATTCTTAATATTGTCCATGATGGCACAAAAAAGCTTTTACAAGCTAATAGTAATGGAAAGTGTCTGAAGAAGGAGAGCAGGAAATGAGTCCAATAAGGTATGAAACAGGGAACGGGAATTAAGAGTTTTGTTTCATTTAAATTATGGAAGCATTAGGCTCTCCACGTGTAGTTTTCATTGGGATATGTAGAACTTCCAGACTTATGGGCAAGATTATCTCCACAATATCCATAGCTTATTGATTGATTGATTTAATTCCATGGCTGGTCATACCACTTTAATTTACTTGATTGCCGTCACAACCAAGACTAGGTAGATGAGATTATTAAGGATTTTAACATAACAGTGCTCTGTAGAATATTACCTAATCTTTATGGCAACGAAAATAACTTCCGAACTGCCTTATCAACATGAACGAGTTGAATTATTTACCGTTATATTTATTAAACCACATCACATCAAGATAATATGAAAAATCTCCCTTAAGAATCTAGACATATCGAATTTGTGTATTTGTAATTCGGATTCACATAGTCAAACAGGAAAACATGAAACTGAAAAGACAAGAGCAGCAACAATAGTAAAAGGAGAGCCAACATCTTTCAGCAATGAATAAAAACAAACCTCTGATTCATCTAAACTGTAGAAGGCATAGAAGCTGGGTCGATTCATTAGTGTGGCAAAGGCGATGAAAGCAGTGTAGATATCATCCATAACAATGAGTAGAATTCCAGCAATGAAAGACATGCCCTGAAGATACCCCAATGTCGGTTGATAGGCCACATAAGCTGCCAAAAGATCGTGTAGATTTCGCAGATGTGAGCCCTCTGATTGGAAAACTCCTAGCATTGGAAATGTACGCGAGACATCCAATTGAATTACTTGAAGAGAGGACTCCTCATCTGATTGGGAAAGAGGGAAAACCAATTAGAGAAAGACGAAAAGAAAGTGATAAACCAGTAAGATGAATACAAAAGCAGACAAACAGAAGGCAAAAAAATCTATGGAGTCGCTGTAATTTGCAGTAGTAGAAACAGGGCGATTGAGTAGAGGAATATTCAATGCAAAGCTAGTCGTTACCCGGCAACCATGCATGGCGCAACAAATTAAAAATAGAAAATGGGTAAAAATTGCTTGATTATTGTCGCCTTAATTTGTATATACAGCATCCATGAATGCTGAGAGAATAATGAATCGATTTTGGTGATACTTAAACCGGTGCGTGTAAAATAAAATATGTCTACTGCTTAAATTCATAAACATGACTTCTATTATAGGAGTACGTGTAGCGTATCAATAATTTTACTGGTTGGAGCTAGTAAACATTAGTTCTAACGCAATAGACTCATTCAAATCCATGGGTAACTTTCCAGCCGAATTTCAAATAAATAATGGATTCCTTCTTAAGTAACTTCTGTATTTTCATAATATGATAAGACCCATGACTCAGAATTTTCACAAAAAGAGGTGAAAATACGGCTTAGGATTTACTGAGCGTGTAATAGAGAAATTCCGTTAAGAGATTGTCCTTCCAAGCCTCCATGAATTTCACCAAAAAGAGAAAAAATAGTGGTGCAAATAGAGATGGTAGGGAAGTCAACTAACTGGCCCTTAACAAAAAAGAAATCTCACACAGGTAATGGACAAAATAGGTGTGAAATTCAATTCTCTCCAATATATGATTCGAAGAATCAAGAACTATTGGAAAAACTAACACTGGGACTGTATTGACCATTCTCAACATTTTAAGTAAATTTTTATTTGTCCGCATTATAATTTTCATGTAGTTTCAACTGATTAATTTGAATAACTACACATTTTCTCATTCTAACAACTATATTTATTGGCTTAATGGCGGATTCTGCATCTAGTGGCCACGATTGAGGTATGCATTTTCCGACCGATTGAAATCACACCCATCGTACATGCTAACAACACTGTCTTACGGAATTTAATATGCCTTTACCTTAGTTTCGGATTTATGATATCAGGAAAGCGATAAATAATACCCCAACAGAAAATCCTACACCTATTTTAGAACCCCAACGCATGCTACTGAATACAAGAATAGCCTGGCCATTCATAATAGTTTTTCATATTCGAAAAATGATAGTATTTTTATCCAAAAAAAAGAAATTAAAGGAATTTTTTGAACGTAAATTACTTTTATCACTAATTATTCACAGTTTTGCATAATTGTTAAAATACACTAAAATCGTGGATCTTTGCTGGGCAAAATTTGGAGAAAGTAGAAGTTTGCTTAATCAATTCGAGGAATTGAGGCTACTTGGAAGACTCTGAGGCTATAACAACCACTTCATTACATTTAAAATAAGCACCACCAGCATTCAACCGGGGTAGACGAATGTCATATCAGCTGTGTCTTGAACGGATATCATTCATATTCAAGAAAGACATATCATGAACTATTTACCACACTGAATAGAGACAAAGCAGAGCATATAAAAAACACAACTATTACAAATGCTAAGATGCAAGTAATTTAGTTCTTCAAATAATACATGGCTAAATGGTACTCTCATTCAAAATGAACCAAAAAGAAAGAAGCTTATTTTGAGTTTTGAAATATAAAAAATGACCCTAAAAACTCTGATTGGCTGGTTTGTTCTAAAATGGACCCTAGAGGGTATTTATTGATACGCCTATTGCTTGGGATTGTCAAATTATATTACTAATTCAAAAAAAATTATTTCATACGGCTTCATCTCTTCTTCAGCAAAACAAAAAACTGATTTTTATATAATCACCATGCTGAATAGAGAACAGGAGACACATACAAAGTACAGAGATCACATAAATGCTAGCATGCAAATAACTTACTGGATCCAATCCATTTGCGCAACAAACTACTAATTAAAGTGTTTAATGAGGGTTATAACACTGTTAGTCACACAACCACCAAGACTAACTAGAGGACAGATCTCCTGAAATCGACAGTGAGGGTGGAGGAGCAAGCGGTGTAGGAGGAGCAGTCAGAACTTTACGAGGTATTGTCAGTGTCTCTACCCCGGTAACATTGAAACTGATTTGCCGTAATAACGTCCGTGGATGAGTACTTGAACTTGCATGATCTGTTTCCTCACTTCCCACTGAGCCATTCTCTCCGTCTCCCTCAGTCGGCAAGGAGTGGATACGAGAGGTTCGTGGAAGAGAACGAGTTGGGAGAGTGGCGTATTTTGTGCTGGAGACTGAATGAGAGATATTATAACCCTCAGCTAAAATACGCTCTCTGTCTAGACGACGAATTGTGTGCTGGCTTTGAGATAGACAGCCCTCGAAGAGCTCTCGAGTTATGCCCAGAGGGTTGCTGATTATCAACTGCCAGACCTGAAGGCAATATACAATAGTTAGAAATTGTGATGGTAACAGTGGTATGATCTACTAATACCAGATGGGAAACCAAATTAATTAATCATCGAAAGTAATTTATATAGTTCATAATAGGTTATTATATCAAAATACGCGAAGCACAACTTCTTCCGACAAGATAAGCTTTTCAATTTTCATCAAAGTTTCCTATAGTATTAAATTTGACGACAGTTTACTGTTAATAATTCCACATAGAAACAACTCTGGAAAATCAAGCTGCTAGAGTCTTTACTGCAAACAAAGCCGAAGGAAGAAAGTTCAGAATGTGGTGTGAATGCTTGGATCAGAAAATAACAAAGAGACATCCGTTAGTGCTAGGAGAATAAATGTTAGTAGACAAGAAAGTCAGAGATATGAAAGAAATGATATATACCCATCGAGTATACGGAAGATATGGCAACTAGTAAGAATGCATAAATGACTTACAGGATACGCAACAAATTCACCATAAGTTTTGTTGGTTGCTCAAAAAGCGTTCTTAAATGGTGTTTCAATTTTGTGAGATAACTTTTCAAGATTAGATAAATGCAACGGTCCCCAGCAATTGACGGTGCAGAAAACCAAGTACTTACATAAAAAAATTTTGATAAAAATCACCTTACAAGAGGTGTGATTCAATAAAATCCACATCAATAACAAATCAAGGATTTGAGTCAGGTGATAGTTAAAATCCCGAATGTGCCTTCAGAACGACTGACTGGAATGTCAGGGATGCACATGTAAAGAAAACACATGGTGAGGCGGTCCAGTGTCACGTTACTCATTTAAGATCGATATCACCATCAACCCACTCGTTTACAAATACCGTAGGCCGACTTGCGAAACCTGTTAGGCTCAGTGGTGATCAAATTCGATTAAAGCTGAACCAAAAGGGAGAAACATTTAAAGCTTTTTCTTTAAATTAAACTTCGTCAAATTAATTTTAGCGCTCCATAATAATTAAGCTTAGTGCCTACTAGATAACATGAGTTCAAATAGGCATTCTTTGGCTGTTAGATGAGATAGATATTCAAAGGTACATTGTCAGTCAATCATCTTCAATCTACTGACAAGTTAATTCTGGACTCCACGGAAACGAACGAATCTAGAAGTACGATCTTAAAGTTTTAACTCTATCTACAAAGTAACTGCCACACAACCTGAAGAATTCCGATTACCCTAATTTAACCTCAAGAAAGGCATCACTTTTTAAGGTTTTAAATAAGATTATCCACTTAGATTATAAAGAGAAAATCAAATGTAAATTTCTTAGGTAATACAGAAGGGAACTATTCTTGAATAGTTATCGTACTCTTTGGCCACCTGAACTAGGGTTTCAGTAGGAAGCACATTAAATGAGACAGGTACAACCGAAGATTCGATTCTATTCTTCTTGATTTGAGGACTTTCGTGGTAGTCTCAATACTTCCCTCTTACACACTGCATAATCTCAATGGTCTGAATGCCAACTTGTCGATAATGTGAGAAGGTAACTTTTCGCGTTACAAGGGGAGGAAGTATCGGATGATGTTTTCATCCTCTGTAGGCAGTCTTAACAGATGCAACGAAGATTTAACTGGACGCATGTCACCTCCATCTGCCGTGGAATCGCGAAACTCCGGAGACCCAACGTAAGCATTCGGCTAACCGTTACTCCAGACACTTCAGAATACTTCGGAAAAGATTAAAGGTGGACCTATCATCCACAACTTTCGCCGAGAGGTGTTGAATAAATAAATTGTATCCAGGAAAATGGAATTAATACTTTTATTCCTATTTGTTAAAATGTGCCCAATTGCAGGGTTACTGCACTACATAATTTTCAGCAAATCGTGGAAGTTTGCTAAATCTCGTGATTATATTGAGTTCTAGCATTTGTAGGTTATTTTGAAGGCTAGTAAGTTTGCGAAAGATATCCGGATGCTGTTTTCAGCATCTTGTTGATCTCCTCTCCTTTATCATTTATTGGACTTTCTATTAAACGATTTCAGTTGCACATTTCGGAATATATTAACTTACAGATTTTGCATATCTTAGCAAGCATATTTGTATTTCTGAACAGAGGAAGGCAGGAGCCTTCCCTTAATAAAGAAAAAAAATAACTTAAACTTTAATATGGCGATATAATTCTACTCGGCGAATAGAAATATTTGAAATGGATGAAATGGTTTTAAATTGAGAAGGTTGTGGTCATCAAAGAGGGTGACAGAACAAAACATGTTTGCTTGATGTTGATAAATGATAAGGAATAGAAAGCCTCGATTAGGGGATACTCTGGAGGTGTGGTATGGGGATGTGAAGCTTCGAGTATCACCATTGGTCGGAAATAAGTGACATCACTACAAGAACACATGTGCGTACACATTCTTAACCCATCAATAAATATTTCAATTGAATCCCATTAAGTGGAGCTGTGATAACAAGAAATCAAAACATCCTGGCTAACACCAACCAGCTAGCCTTCACCAATCAGAAATTTTGGTTCGGTGGAGATGGGGACTATAAAATTTGGCATAGAGAAAGAAATAGAAAACCAGAAAAATGAAGCATTCACCATAATAGGCTGAATTAGAAAATAGCATAAGGAAATATTTATATGGCGCAATTGCGTTTGATGA
>CAADRB010000013.1:830441-851448 GCA_900708905.1 Hymenolepis diminuta
AATGGAATTGGATCACCATTTAAAATTTTCCCCTAACCTAACAGAATCAATAACCTCTTCTTAATTCGTGAAGAGTCATACTGTAATCCGATCAAGCTCACACTGCATAAGTTTATCAAAAGCAAATAAAAGCAGGAAAGCCTGCAGACGGAACAAACAGACGAACCTGACAACGCAGCGAGGAAGGAATGCCATCCCACCAATCAGCATGGAGCTCTATGCTTTGAAGCGCAGTATCCCAGTTAGGAATAACATCGTTAACCCAATAATTAATCCGACTTTCT
Organism: Hymenolepis diminuta; assembly: GCA_900708905.1. Taxonomy (NCBI): domain Eukaryota; kingdom Metazoa; phylum Platyhelminthes; class Cestoda; order Cyclophyllidea; family Hymenolepididae; genus Hymenolepis; species Hymenolepis diminuta. Next base: position 830,726 of record CAADRB010000013.1, read on the forward strand.
GCCTTTTCGGCATCAGCATTGCGCTTTATCTGCTCGGCTCGTAATCGCATCAGATTTTCCTGATCTGTAAAAGAAATTTCCCAAATTTGTCAAAGTAAAATCATTTTTATGATTAAAATAAGGAAATATTTCATAAAATCTTACGTTTCTTAGTTATATTCTGCATAATTTTATCACATTCCATTCGATGTCGTCTAGCCTCATGAGGATCTTTTTTAGGAAGCTCACTATAATTGCATAATGAACAGATAAGAAATAAAATAAAGAATACACTAAAAATACAGATGAAATATGCATTTACCTTGGCCTATCATATGCATGAAGAAAAGTTGTCGATGGAATAAAACTATTCACTGAAGCAGAAGGCGATAAACTGAAACATTTAATTTCAAATAATGATAATAAACAAAAATAACTTATCAAAATAATCTACGTATGGCAGGTAGTTCACGAAAGCGTGTAGTTTAGAAAAAAGGGAGCAAATATTAAAAGGTCGGAAGAAAATATTATATTCTTGATATACATTTCAGACACAAAGGAGAGTCTTATATCTTACCACGACTCCTTATCGTTAAGGATTGGTTTAGAACTAAGATTTACAGGACCGGCATCGCGAAAAACAAATTCTGGAGCAGATACATATCGCTGAAGACTTGGAGAATTTGGCGAGTTTAAATTAACATCCGGAGAATGATGGAGAGAAAGAGATAGATCCCCATTTTCTGAGGTACAATAATCCTCAGGTTCGAGCATGATAAATCCGAGTGGGCATATGAGGCAGAAGAGTTGTAAAGGCACAGCAAGGTCATTCCAAGGGTGTTAAGGCAATAAGTTTAATTTAGGGTATTATCTTATATAAGCCCATAAAGATGTTGTATTATTGCAGTGAATGGTAGAAAAAAAATTGAAAAAGTTATAAAACATTTATTTTTAAAATTAGGATTAAATTCATCTAGTGAAACAATAACACAAGTTTTAATTCCCTAAAAGTTTTAATATTCTCTTGAATCAATTATTTAAATTTAATAAAATATTTGTTAGTCATTCTTTAATTGTTAAGGTCAACGAAGGGTACGCTGGAACCCCTTTAAACTGCGCCAAGAGTTTGATTATATTCTCCGTCCGAACAATGCATAATCGTAACTCCATTACTTCGTTAGGAAAAGATGTATACCCCAAAGCACTGGTAATGATCAAATTTAGTACAAATGTTTAGATTTCTCATATGCAAAAATGTATCAATCCGCATGAAGCTCCCCCAAAGCCTAAACATGTCAGAGCAATTATTTTGGAAACCCATCAACAGAAGTCAACCGCCTTTTTGTATTTAGCGATGCGAGATCTTCAGGTTTTAGTAAATCAAGTTACATGCTGGAAATATCTCATTGTAATGCATAAAATTATGCGAAGTGGTTACCGAGAAGTAAGATTAAATAAACCAATTTTGAAACCTTTCACAGGCAATTCGATATGCTCCGAAGAAAATAGCTGTTTTTGAAGAAATTAAAAGGACCTGGGTAATAAAATAACTTGCATTTAATTGTTAGGTTGCCTTTCCAGGTCAATACAGTCCAATGATAAATCAATTTTGTTCAGTTATTATCAGAAAATTCGGATTTCATCGATATGTAAGTCTGTTATTTACTAATACTTACTAGCTCAGTATTCAAACATTCCTGGTGATTTTGAAATTTCTCAACAAGATATTATGTGTTCCATTGGACGAACTCCGGATAGCTTGTATGGTGTCTATTCGATTAATGTATATTTCACCTCCTTAGAAAAACATTTACAGTATCATTGTTGGATTACCTTGAAGATTTGTTGAATTTTCAATCTCTTATCCTGGCATCTGTTGATCGCGGTGGAATTGCTTCACCACTTGTTAGCAACTGTCGTCTTGCTGCCCTTACTCAATGTATTCAAGACTCTGCTGCTCTTTACGATATGTCGCTAAAAGCGCTAATAAAACTTCATGCTCTTCTGCCTCCTGAGTCGTTAGCTTCTTCCCGAGATCGTTTCAGCCGTCTGTATATCCTTCTTGAACGATTCTTTCTTCGTGCTAATACATTCCCCTATATTCGCACTTTCTTGAAGATCCCATTACTTCCAAGTGTATGTTTCTTACGGACTTAGCTTTCATCATCTTTACTTATAATTTTATCCATCCTCATACTTAGGTTCCACCAAATTTTCTGGATAATGGAAGTGGAATTCAAAGCATTGAAGTGATTGAAACCCACGATGATGAAGTGTCCGATTTACTTGTTGATTTGTCATCAGAGGTAAAAAATGACACTCTCCAAATTAGTGTGCAATTAATTCTCTTATTTTTTATAATTATAATACCTATTTATTATGATAAACTTTAGCAGTATAAATGGTCAAATTTTTGAGTCAGGGATATCATGATATCTCTTGTGTCCAACGAAATAAATATGAAGCTTGCAGCTTCGTATATTTATTCTGTTTGATATAGTTTATTATATATGTTCAATAATCTCCTGTATTTGTTTAAACTTAGAGCGTTAGTATGGAACAGGGGTCATGGAAAGGTGAGGACGTAGATGCCATCTTTGGTTTTTCACCAGAGACTCCTTCTTCCGACTTTTTCGGTGCCTCTGCGTAAGTTGTAGACCTTTTTTCAGAAAAATATCTGCTTGTGTTTACTTTAAATGAACTAATTGATAAGTACAATTTCTTTCATGTCATATTTTTGTTGCTCTTTCGAAATTTTGTTTTGTTTCACTCTATCACTATTAATCCAGTTCCACTGAACTTCTTATCTAAGATCACTTCAACGAAGGAAACTTTATTCATCCTTTTTTCCAGTATTTAGAGTATCTGTTAGACTTAGCTTTGATGTGATAAGCTTTGCTTTTTTCTATAACACATACAATGATAATGATTTTATAGTTTTGTCTTTCATTGTCACAATACACTAACTTTGAGCGATTTTTTTAACTTTTATCGTTAATACAAGCGATACAACTTGTCAAAAATACTACTGAAGGATAACTCTCTATACATTTAAAAAACCACTCTGTATTTGCATCCTCTATGAAATACCTCAGTTTTTCGTTGGTTAAGCCGCAATGGTGCCCTTATGTCCCTACGACTCAAAACCCCTATATGTCACGTATATAAGCGTTTATCGGTTCCTCCCTTTCTATAACTCTTCTGTTTTATTAAAAGTACATCTGTACTCATAGCTTCACCCTCGCCTCTGCCTCAGAAGCGACTCAGAAGATGCCTTTATATTTCAAATCGAACACACACATCTGGACTCACGCCTGTCATACACTGATTCCTACGCCCCCCCTCTCCTCACCTTTATTCCTCATCTCCTTCTTACTTGCTTGGATCTTCATCGTTATTTGTTCAGGACATTTTGGCCTAGTCAATTCTTGGTGTTCAGCTCTAGAAATATTATTGTTATTGTTAACTGTTAGCTATAATCTTTGTCTCTGCAGTCAAGATCTGATTCATTAGTTCGTACAATTTACACAAAGTGTGTTAATAGCAACCAGTATTTTGGTTCAGTGAATTCATGACATTGTTTAATTAATTAAACGGGGAAAAAAATATTGTTTTATTTGTGATTTGATAATAATTATTACAGTAACTCAAATAAATTGTAATTTCCGATTGACTATTATGGTGTCTCAGACAAATATGCCCTCATCCTCGAATATATGTTCCTCCCCTGGTCCCCTTAAGTCAGCCTAATTACCTTCGTTTGTTGTAACCTTAACCGATCAGTAACCTCAGATAGATGCTGTGGTGTCTGCTCTGCTTGGTCATCTCTAAATAAATGAATTAGGTGACGATTTTCCTGTTTGTATGTGTGTTATTACTGATTCGTATAATCAATTCTTATTGTTTAATGCAGACATAGTGCTGAAAATAGTGACAAAGTGGTCAACATGAAATCACAAAATCAATCTTCATCGAAGCACATCCACTGATTTAAATGGTCCACCGCACTAGTTAGTTCTGGCCAACTGGAAGGTTAGTGGTATGCGAGTTTCTCATCGCACATTTTCGGGATGCCTTCCCACTAAGCTTAGTGTTATTAACACTTTTCTCATATGAACGAAGGTATTTGATGATATTTTCTGGATTTTTCGTTTTTTATTGTGCATTTTAAAAGTATACAAAAGGCCCTGATTGAGTAATCTTAAGCGTGCTTGAAACTTAGTTGAACAGTTGGAAGATATTGCTCATGCTGGTCGAGTGATGAACAAAGTTCGAACACACCCGTATTGAGGATTTCTGGATGATTAGAAGTGTTGAAAATTAAAATTAGACGGTGATTTTTCATCATCCAATTCACAAATGATTACAATTTCTTCCCTTTGTGTTATTAAAAGAAGGGAATCTAAGCATAATTACATTTAGAGGGAAATAAATTCTAATTTTAATATCTCAGTTACCTCATCCCATGGACATGATTCGAAGTTGAATTTGCCGAGTTATGCGACAATGCCTATCTGGTGATTTTGATGCTGCTATCAGAACTAAAATGAGCTCATTTTTCGATCTGATCTCTTTTACACTTATTGAAGTTTTTGAAGGACGTGAATTACAGAAACCACTAAACTCTTCAATTAATGCAAAACCCAAAGTACTTGGGTTCTTTGCTTCTTTGATCATTTGCCACTTAATTGAACATAACGGGAAAATAATGCCTTAAATTTAATTACTTTAAAGATTTTAGAATTTGTTTCATTTTTTTGTTTTAGAAACAGCAGTTCAGCACGTGAAGTTGAATATCTTCGAGCAGAAATACAGCGAATTCAGTTGGAGGTATGAAATGATGGAACTCTTCTATTTACAGAATCAATCACTTAATCCGTCCATGATATATTTTTGTATAATCTGTTAATAATACCCTTTTGGTTTGCCTAGGAAGAAAAATACAAAATCTAACTTCCTCAAGCAATTTTTGACAAAATTGGAACGAAAATTTTACTCTCCAAATATCGTCATATTCTCACTAAACCCTTGATCAATCATTTGAGTGGAAATGTTAGAAAAAAATGCTGATTTGGCAAAGTAAAAGAACCGTTTCGAAATACTTAGATATGGAGCAATGTTTTTTAATACAACACAGACCCACATAAAACATCAAATCACTTCGATCGCGTCGGTGGTTTGGAGATGGTACTATTAAGGAATATGTTCTTCCACATTGTAAGCATGCTTATTGATCGCTGTCCCTTTTATACGATCGGTAATGTTCCCAATGGATAGATGACCACTGAGATAGTCGTCCAACAAGAAACGCCCGTGTCTGATGTAATATTCATAGCTCGTCTTGTAATATGACCACGAGTTGAAAGACGTACTTTAGCTTTACTTTTATTTCTCTTTGATTTGACTTTCCAACATCTTATTTACTTGCGTTTTTTTACCTTCAGAAATCTAGCAGTCAGGATCAACTTGTTGAACGTATACGAACAATGGAAAATGAGATCAAGGCGTTAGTTGATGTCAAATCTCGACAAGATGAGGTTCGTTTCTCTTATTATTTTATGTATTTTCCCTCAGCTAAAATCTAACGAGTTGCATAATGCGAATTTCCCAACCGAGGAAGTTCTGCCTGCTCAAAATGAGTAGATGGGTCCCGTTATTATTTTCCCCTTCCCTTCAAATAAGACATTGTTGCTAAAGTATTGTATTATTCTTTAATTGGTTTCGTTTTAATCCCTCCATTAAATTTTCGTAGTAAGCTAAGCAAAATCCCAAAGAGATGGTCAAGAGATGAGGTTAAATATTTAACTTTGTGCTCCGCTTTGATAGACCGTGGGAATGAATTGATACGTCGGTCATTCCCCTCTTCGTACTTTTCTCTTAGATCATAGTCCCCGCTTAATCGAATAAAAATCAATAACTTTCCTTTTACCATAGCGTCGAGGTGAGTATGCGATTTTCTTTGAGTAGTACACAATATTTTTTGTACTCTTCTGTGCACTCAAAATCATAGAAATGCTTCAGATGACCATTTAAGAAGAGATTCCTGACATTAAAAAGACAGGCAAAGTATCATATCAATGTACGCATGCGCGAACCTTTGCTTAAGTGTAAAATAAAATTTTGGTTTATTGGTATCAATTTAGCACTCTTCGAGGAATTTCATGGAAAAACAAGGCTTGAGTAGTGGCACAATTTTAGTGCGGTTAAATAGCAAATTATAAGTGCAACTTATTGAAAACTGTGTATGAAACATCCAGAAGAGAATAAGCCATGACATAATCATATCATAGTATGTTCTGTCAAATGGGAACAGATTATAAATTTAAGAGGGGGTAATAAACCAGGAATTAATCACATCCAGATTCCGATTTTCTAGATACCCCTACGAGCACAATGCTCTAATCATTAGGGTTCGATGTGGAATTCTAGACGCGATAATTCAATTTCAAACATTAATTTGGTATTTTTTACCTTTTAGCAATTAACTCGTTTGATTGAAGAAGTGAAAGCACAAACTGCGATTGCAGCGGCCACTGAGGAGAAATTTGTCAAGTTCCGGGATGCTTATGGCAAGTTACGTGGAGAACACGTTGGCCTACTCAAACAGGTACATTTATTCTAACATTAGAATATGAATACGTAGCAGTCAGACGAATGGGTCATCACACTGACCTGATGGGGAATGGTATGAAATGCATGAGTCAGCGGGGATTAAATAATGATTAAGTCCGCAATAAATTATCAATTTTAAATCACTACAGGGATGTAGCGGTATAGTACACGTCTTTCAAGTAATGAACTACCACACAGTGACCCACTGCCTCATGTAGAGACAGAGAAAACAAAGCAATTGAAGTTAACAACTTTGGATTATTATTTGCATTAGATTGATGAAGAGTATTTTATTGCTGATTGTGGAATTTGAATACTGGAAAGTCTTTTACCGTCCTTGTAACTTCTTAACCACATAAATCTGATATAGGAATCATGTTTTAAAGGTACGCTAGAAAATGACAAACCTATCACGTGATAAGGTCAAATCAGAGCTAGTTTTATTTGGAATGATCAAAATGAAATGAACGGATATGGACTGGGGTAAAAGTAGAAAATCGCACGAAAAATGTTTGCACCATTAGGCGTCTCTTTGGAGGACATATACATAAACATCAAGTCAGACATTTATGGTTGACTTAGCCAGGATTAGCCTAAAGTTGACAGGAAGAAGGTCTGTGCTCTCGGGACGTTGAGTTACGTACAAATTTCAGGAGGATTCCACCCCAGGAAATACACAAACAGGTTTAGGCCAACTTAACTAATCACCGTACACCACGAATGAATTGGTACTGTTTGATTCCATTCAAAGAAAGGAGTAACAGAACACGAATTTCCCAAATTTCCAAGCGCTTTCCCTCAATTCTAGATAGGAGAAACAGGGCGAACGAGTATTTATATCAAATATTTTTCCCTTGGTATTATTATCGTTTTATTTTTTCTTCCTCTTATTATTTAAATAACAGTTACCCTTTCTGTAGTTTATGTGATCTAATATGAAGTATCATATACTGCAAATAGTTCGAGCTTAACTGTTACGAAAATTTGTGTTTTCCTTCTTCTCGGCCTGGATTTCGGCTTTTGTTGATGAAAGGTTAAAATACTCAAAATTTGAATTTTTATAAACATATCATTGAATACTGATGAATTTAAACTTTTCTTGAAGAAAAAGCAGGAGCAAAATGATTTATTTCTGAAGAAACCTCAGGAAAACTACGATTCAATGCTGAAGGAATAACAAGAAATTTTTGTGATGCTGCAAGAACGGTTTTCTAAATCTATAAATCAGTGGATATTTCCTTAATTAAACAATCGCCAGAATCTCTGGCTCTTAAGTTCATGAATTTCACTATGACCCAGAAGCAGATGAAACTTTTGCAAACAGTTTGAAAAGTGTGAGGATATTTACCGAAATGATATCACTGATATCCCAGATAATGTAAAATTAGATTAGGAATTGATGAAAATGAAAGGTTTAAATATGTCATCCGTCCAAAAACAATTTTGGATCTAGAATTTAATAAAACTGTCTCAATTCCCTCAAATTTGTTTAGTGTAAAGTCTTTCGAACAGTGAAATATTTCGAATGTCTCTCACTCAAGAGCATAATGGAGACTCGATGGCTCATGCTTGCCGTCTCAATACTATTTTTGAACTCTGTGGTTATGTTCCCATTACCAAGAATTTTTTTAAAATGTCTACTGCTTTTGAGTGGTTTTAAAGAACTTTGTCAAACTGACCTGTTGTCGAATCCTCGGAACGCTCGAAGCAAGTGATATCATCACATTAGAGAATCTTGCTGATGAAAGCAAAAAATTGGAGATCAAGCGTTAAAATGGCATGAATCAACAAGATTCTGGTGAGAATAAATATGTTAATCGAAGTTCCAATGAAACTGCCCGAGAATGTTTCCTCGCTCCGTAAAACCCCAAATGAATGCTGGATTTGTAATGATTTACACTTTGACCCACTTTGTTCCTACAAATCTCACATTAAAAAGTTGTATGGCGAAGGAGGACATGAGGAAACGATATGCTAAATAAAACTCGAAATTAGAAAAAGTGCGTCACTCAAAAGGTCAGAGAGGAGATAGAATTAATAGCCTACTCGAAGAAGAATATGAAGCGAAATGAAAATTCGCAGAAGAACATGTTATAAAAGCGAACAGAAAGGAGGGGAATAAAAGGAGGCAGCCTCTTGAACTAGTTCTTGCGATAGTGAATGGAAATCGGTATCGAAAGTGAATGCTGTCGTGAAGACAGAGAATTGAAAAATCAAAGACAAATGAAGTTGCAGGCATCCTAAGCAAACACCCCGAATCAAGAGAGATGAAAATGGGAAGGGAACCCTGCTAAGAAAGCTAAAAGCTTAACTCGAGAACTTCTGGACAGCTGCTTTTTCAAGACTTGATGGGAAATCTCCAATGGAAAAACTAGTGGAAAGAAGCAGACTGAAGCTGCATCAGTCACCCGAATGCACCTCTGAAAAAGGAATAAATCATCGAGGCGGAAGACGGAACCGACGGAAGGACTTCAAGCGAATCCAAAGAAGTTCTACCATCAAAGTGGAGGTATAAAAAGAGGTGTCAATGTGATATTAAAATGATGAATAATCATTAAATTTTTTCCCTCGACGAAATTACTAGTTTATTTTATGTATTCTTCGCCGTATAATTAAAATAACAGTGAAGTAAGAGAAATTATGCCATACCGTGCCGAATTGAATTAACCATTTATTGTTAATTATTCTTAACATTTGCATACTTATTAAAATGTGCAAAATTATGGGATCGTTGTCTTGCGTGGTTTTGGAGAAAAGTCTACCTTTAAGATATTTAGGAGTTATTATTGAGTTCTGCCAGTTGTGGCTGGTTTGAGGCTAATTAGTTTATGACAAGTAGCCAGCACGTAATATTTACCATCTCTGACGATTCTACAATGCGAAATGCAAAAAATTTTCGATTTCTCAACAAACAATGGATTACTGAATTATTTACAAAGTGTTTGAGTGCCTGTCTACAGAAATAAAGGTTTCGGCTGCAAAAATCAAGGATACAATGTTTCCTGATGTTTCTAACACACCTACTACCTTTGTTTCTTCAAGTTCTCCTAAAATTCTACTCAATCCCCTGTTGTAGCTGTTCCTCACAAGGGGTTTCCTAAGGCAACTCACGTTGAGGCGGCCAATAATTATGTGAATTTGCACCTATCAGTCAGGAATAGTGTAAAGGTAACAAATCTTACGCACTCTATGGAATCTTTCAGGACTAAAGTCATTCCAGCACGGCATGTTTCCGGACCTACCGTGCACAAGCAACAATCATTTCCGACATCCTGTCCGCTTGTCCATCAAACAAATCAAATATTCTGCCTAATGGGACACTAAGAGGACTGTTGTACTGGTCGTCCACCGCGACCAAGTCCCAAGAATGTATTGGTCTGGTTTACCGCAATCGAGTTAGAACAATGCTCGTTTACTGTTGTAAGCGGACGGCATTGGTGAATGATAAATACAAAGAACCCGAAGAAATCGGCCACGTTAAACCTGTTTCTTTCACATATGGATCGGGGTCAAAAGTGATAGTACAAAATGAAAACGAGAGTAATGGTCATACATTAATCTTTGCCTTGCTGGATCTATCTCAAGAATCTCCCATCTAGTCCTGGCCGACCTGACGTTATTCCATTAAATCTGCCACAATCGGTACTGCCATTAACAACCTCCGCCAAGTATTCGCCAAACAGGGCGTATCAAAAGTTATTGTGTCCCGAAGTGTCACCCAGTTCTCTTGTACTCGACTTGGGGACTTTCATAGTGGTCTCAATATATCCCTTTTACACTCTCCGCCTAATCTCAGTGGTTAGAATGAGCAACTTATTGGCTATGCGAAAGGGTAGTTTCTCGTGTCACAAGCGGAGACGACAATGGGAGATATTGTTAATTCTTTACAGTTTAGGTACTGGACGACGTTTCATGTTGGTGTCTAAATCTGGGTTCACTATCGCAAACACCTCCGTTCGCGGTACGTAACCGAATCTTCCGAACAGAAATTCTGGAAGCTCATCGACCAGATCGTTACTCCGGACTCTTCAGAAGACTTTGGAAAAGATTCAAGGCTAATCCAACTCTCAAATGTATGGACAAACTATTTTGCGGGAGGTGTTCTTCTGTTGAGTAGAAGATGAATCATCTTCTACTCAATAAAAATTAAATTAGCGATTTATTGTTAATTATTCCTAAAATTTGCGAGGACTTGTATTCTCCCTTTTTTTTCTTTTCTAGGATACCGGCTTGTAAATCGTAAAACTTTATCCACTGACTTTTTTACACTAAAATTATAAAACGCGATATTTCAGAGCCTCTTAGTTTGAGTTTGTGTAGGTGCATTTTCGTAAGTATTCATTGATTTTCAACACTTTCTATATGATAATGCGCACTACCGCTACACCACACCGCCGCTCGAGCGAAAACAGGCAAACGTTTTCTGATAGAATTGTATTGAGAAGAAGGGAAGAAAGTTCCAGTCAGTTGTTCGAATGGACAAATGAGATGCATTTGGCGAAAAAGGAATGTCAATTGTACCTAGATCACGGCGTCACAAAGAGAGTTCATGTGTTGAAAATCTGACGAATCAGGGGTCACTGAGTCAAATAGAGCGATAAAAGATAGCACTTATTTCTAGGATACTTTATCAAAATTGCAAATGTATCTAACTGTTCTCTTCACTTATGTCGGTGATTTAAAAACCGATTTATTGCTGATGTTACTAATTTACGAAGTGGAGCAGTTTGTATTATTCACTGCATAAGGAGACCGCGGCGAATGTTCCGCTATGGAGGAAATATTATTTTAGAAGACAGTAAAGGGGATGACTTTTTGTTAATATTGAGAGAAAATGATATTATTCCCATTGTTTTAATAATTGGTTGGCTAGGCTTTGAACCAATATACCATTCATCCTCTCTGCTCTCTTCATTGATTCAGCCCGGTAATGTTGGTCAAGGTTGAATACACCTAGTTGATCGAACATGAGCAAATTCCACCAAAGCATTATTGTTGATTATTAATATTACTGTTTGCTCATTTAATCCCAAAATGCATCTCGAAAAAAGTGATGCAAAAAGTGTTTCGTTTTTATACAAACAGATTTCTTAAAATAATTGTATTAATTTTTATTAATTTCATTATTAAATATAACTAATATCCTATCATAACAAGTAATTCTCAAGTTTCTGCAATATCTTTACCACCGGAAAAGAGCTTCTAATGTGTCAGAACAATGTCATGCTAAACACTGAATCAAACAAATTCAGGCAAGTTGTTTACAATTGTGAAAGTGTCTCTACATTGGTACGTCGTTGTGCAGGCCACTCTTGAAAACAATTGCCTCACTTTAGTCCATTGAATACTCTGATTATTATTCGAAGACATTTCTTTGTTCTTTCTTTTTTAATTTCACTATTAAATTGATTTTGTTTGCGAATTTGTTTAAAGCCAGAATTATGTACTTGAGGTTAGTAAAATAGTAAAAATATCAGAATTCGGGAAGTTCCGAAATAAAAATATCATGAAATGTATAAACATGTACGTATATCTAAGCGATGTATGTACAACCACATCAACTGGGATAACAGGCTACTCAAGACAGGCACAGGGAAAACTTAAAGGGGATATGCATGCTGGAATGAGGTGGCTTTAAGGGCTAGATGATGATAAAATGGTGGCTATTGGCAAATTAATCAAGACGCTGAGGGACATTTTAGTTTGATCGGTCTATCCTGGTTGAAACCCTATTCCCGAATCTCACCTCCAGGGAATTCACTCAAAAACAGTAAACAGCTGCCGTTTATAGATGGATGATTACAGAAAGAAAACCAATGCTTTTACACTATCGTAGGTATCACTTCCGCAAATAGAACGATCATCAAGGACTTTATCCTTCTACTTTTCCAATGCTTTAGGGCTTAAAAGAGGCGAGGGTGTTTTAATTGCCGCATGCCAGAATTTCATTCCCAATGTAGACATGAACTGCAAAATCAGTTTATTTTCGAGCAGTGTTTGAAGTGATGCCGTTTGCAGATGGATAAACATATCCAAATGTCAGGATTCAGCGAAAAAGTGGCACCACATCTCCTCTAAACTGAACTGAATTGTGAACAGATAAAATTCCCGAATGCTGTGAATTAAATCTTTGTTAATAAATAGATACATGTGCCTGTTCGTTGTGTGGAAATGTAAGAGTTTATTTTGTCTATGTGAATATCATATTTACAAGTAATTTTTTTTTGTTTTAGATGGAATCAATCGAAAATGATGGTAAAATAAAGGTAGGTGGTAAAAGACAGAAATTTGAACCTTTTTTCTAATACCTATTCAATTTCGCAAGTGTTAATTTATTCATTTGAATCTTAAGTGATCGTATTTTGCAAGAATGCTGATGTAGCCAGTTGGTAGTAGAAGAAATTGTCAGCGGAGCAGGGGCTGCACACTCAATGAGCGGAATGACCAACCGTTCCGGTTAAGTTGTAGAATTCGAGTTTCTCATTAGAGAGTCTCCACTATATCAATCATTCTATCAAAATGGAGTTTTGTAAAACGCCTTTTTGAATGGGCTTGTAAGTTGACTGATATTACATGATTGATATTCGAATCAATAGGAAAGTCGTTCCGCTTTGAGTTGTGTGGTGTGTGGCTCTAGAATGCATGTGATTTATATGAAATTCTGCACGTGAAGAAATACACACTAGTTCCGCCAGATCACATGCAAAGGGCTCCATCAACCCTCCTGTTTTCTTTATTTTGCAATTTCTTTTTATTGCAGCAAAAGTTGACACAGTTGGAATTAGAGCAAGTTACTTGGCAGGATACCAAACGACAACTGGAAACGCAACTGACTGATGCTCGGTTGGCATTAGAGACCGCGGAGTCAAAGTCAGCCAGCCTGACTAGTCAATTGGGATGTGCTCGAAGCCTCGCCGAACGAGAAACGTGTGATCTCCTGCTCAAGGCCGCGTGCGTGAAAGCCAAACAAGATACAAATGCAATCATTGCTCTAATGGACAACTCAGAATTCGTCCAGTGTCGCAGTTGTGCTGGTGAGTACAAAAATGCTACCGAAATTCTCAATAAGTAGTAGTGTGTAGCATAAATGACTTGTTTGCATCATCCAGATGTTGTCAGTGCTTTCACCAAAAATTCCAATGCTGAGATTATGCGACTGAAAACCATAATCTCGGATAAAGGAGGCAAAGGTTCGTGTCTTTTTCTTAAGTATGCTTCTTAATATAATATTAATAAACTTCGATATTGTCATAATTTGTAGATTTTGCGAAACTTCCCCTGAATATTGCTCACCTTTCCTCATACATAAATGCCAGTGCTCTTCATGCGAAGGCTGTTGCCAATTCTGCTGCAGATATTGTTAAATCTGATGGTAAAATGAATATTTCTATTAACTTACATTATTCCTAATTATCCAATGGCTTCATAACAGAATATTATGGCACATAAACAAGGCTACTCAGTAAAAGAGCTGTGACAAATTTTAATAGATAATGTTAGATATAAGATATATAATTGGACAATTGAGGATTTGTTCTTCAATTCATGAGTCCATTCATGTTAGGAGAAACTAATTTTATAACAGGAGGTGGTTCAAGGAATTAGTGCATTAATAATATGGAGATTTCGACGAAGGTTTGATGACCTTCATTTAGAGTTCGAAAGTTTTCTGTCAATTTAATGGTTTTATTGTGGGATGAGACTAGCGGGCGTCCTGTTGAAGAAGGATTAAATTTGATCCAGGAGGGGATTGTTGTGTCTAATGACAATTTGATCTCATTAGGAGCTTGTACATTTGCCAATGTTTGCATAACAAAGAAAAAAGACCTTCCGGATTAATAGCGATTCCAGTTATTAACAAGCTGCCTGTAAACATAAACTCTGACAGCCTAGTAACGGTCAATAATTTTTAATTCATAAAAATTATAATTCAAATATATTTTCCCTAATGTTAGCGTGAGTTAATTTATTTTTATGCGTTTATGGATAGGTGTGTGCAATTTAGAGATTTCAACAAAGGCAGATTGACGTTCAACTAAGTTCCGTAAATTTTTGTCCAGGTTATTGGTAGATACTGACTATCCAGTGCTTGATAACTTTTAATTAGCCAGTTATTTCAATCTAAATATCTGTTGCCGAATTGGACAATTTTTCGTGATTCCGATGTTTCAGACATCTGAGACTAATATATCAAGTAGTGGAAGTATCATAATTTCCTGGGTTTTTTGTAACATCTTTATATCATTCAAGGCTCTTCACAACAATGGTGAGTTTCAATAAGGAACTGTGTTCTTTAACTCTCTCCTTTGAGCAGAACGGAGATAACCTACAGCCTGTAGCGGATACTGTACAAATATGCCCTTTGCTAAACTTTGGTAATCCTCTTAGAAGTTCGAATAGCCGCTGACAAGTGCAACTAGCTTCTAGCAGAGTCTTCTAGTGTAAGTTTACTCTCGAAGTTAACTAGGCTCTGTTCAAAGTAGAAATAAGGAAAATATTGAGTGGAGAGAGATTACTGAAAACTGCGACTAACTGTCAATATGTTAAGTTATTAAATACAATCAACTCTACTTCACAGGAGCATTGATCGCTGATTAGCTAGGAAAATCTCTAACGCATGGCAGTGCCTGATCACTACATGATCGGTTGCAAGTGTGCAATTTCCAGAACGTTAAAAAAACACGTGAGATCCCTTTGGTCAGCCTTGGTAGCTTTGTGCACTCTACAAGCCTCTGTATTTTACAACTCCTCAATAGTCGAAAGTCCAATTGATCAATCCAGTCTTCCCGTGTGTACTGAGCCGTCAAGGTCTTAATATTTCTGATTTTTCAGATAATGATCACTCTATCTCTGAAATTTACAACTTGCGTAATCGTCTATTTATATCACAACATAATCTTAATGCGAGGTGCCAACTATAACGATGGGCTCCAGTAGTATAACTAAACATTCAAGTAAACCAGCTAGTCAACAGGCTTTCAATTTTGTGAACATAATCTCACACATCAAGCGGAAATCTAGTCAAAAAGATTGAGCTATGGACCATAAAGATATTGCAAATTGCATTCGGATCCTTAAGAGGAAGTACTGGCTCAAATGCTTCAAAAATTTCAATAACGATAGGTTTTAGACATCATGACGCCTATTCAACTCTATCCTGTGATTGAAATTTGTAAAATATTTATACGTTGCCATAGGTAATAATAATAATAATGAAAGAACAGACTTGCGTCTATCACATTGGCTTAAAATTATCTTTGACTTAAAATTTATCGAAATTTGATAATAATTTGAGCACTTCCCTATTTTTCGAGAGCTAACAGCTAATTGTCGACGCAGTTTGAACGATAGCCTTGAGATCTGCTCTCACCTAATCAACTCGTCTGAACTTGAAGACTGGCGTAGAGCAGCTGTGTTAGGCCACATAGATAGTGTAACAACCGCCCTCTCGCGGATTCAAATACTTGCTGAAGAACTGCGACCACACATCAAGGATGTTAATGAAGAGGACCTTGCTTCAGCGTTGGAACGAGAAATGCAGCACACTGCTGAATTAATTGCTCGTGCTGAAGCTAGATTCAAGGTAGATAATCATATTCATAATACTTTTAGCGTTGAAAAGCTTTGTGATAATGAATTTTTCTATTGACAGGAACTTCTGGAGCAATCGAGGTCTTCAATGACAGGAATTCAATTAGAAGTTCACAGCAAGATCTTGGGTACTTGTACGGAGCTCATGTCTGCTATCGGTCTTCTTGTTGCCAGGGCACGAGAACTACAAATGGAGATAGTAAACGCGGGTAGAGTAAGTTGTTTATTTCATTATAATGAAATGTGACCCCAAACAATCGCGTTTCACATTATGAGCCTTAATTTTTTAGGGAACGGCAACGGTCAAGGAGTTCTATAAGCGCCATAATCGATGGACTGAAGGTCTTTTCTCGGCGGCAAAATCTGTTGGTGCTGGAGCCAACTTGCTGGTGTAACTAGTTTATATATTTTTACTCCAAACATTCAAGGTTTAGAGCTATCAAATTTTAAAGATTGAAGTCTACAGGGTAAAATTATTTTATTTATAAGGTTCCATGGCTTGAATCTCCAGTTAGAAGTCACATTGTAGATGAAAATTATAAAAAGAGAAAATAACTGTTAGTTAGAATGCTTCATGATGTGTTCATAGTTCGAGATGGATTCAATGATTGGCTTCTGCTAGAGTTTTATTGAAAATGCATCGAGTTTGAATGGTCTCTATCTAGACATAAAGGATAAAGTTTGTAGATGTTATGTCCTAATATTATGGCCATCGGCAAAGGCTTCAATTTATTATTCATCAATTCAAAATGAAAAATGATTTTCTGGACCTTCAAGAGATGAAGGTGTGGAAATTTGGAAAAGAATGATTACAATAACGAACTTCGGGGATTCTTTTTTTCTACCGAAAATATCACGTTTTGAATATGAAATCCGTGAATGTTTTCTAATCTTCTTAATTGGGTTTATCAGTCACCTCTTAATTGTTCTGACTCCGCTGGTGACTTGACTGGCCTCATTTAACTTATAGCATGACAAGTTCTGCGCATACTTCTCTAACATTTCCCTCTAATAGGAGCGAGTTAATAATTTGCGTCTTCAAACTCTCAGCAGTGAAACTTCGGTACGGACGTAAATCTTCGAATCTAGTACGATACTATGATAATATTACTGAAAGTTTCAGCTTCGATATCGGAAATTTCACAACTTGAACTAAAAGGATAGATTATGCGTTTTCTTACTTTTGGATTATGTGAGAAATCTTTTCCATAATAAAAAAAATAATCGCATACTGATCGACGGTATATTGGAGTAATATCAGAGGATCGCGAGCGAGAAAAGTGATGTTTGGATAAATTTTAAATTATTGTATTCAATTTCAACGCAATTTACTGACATAGCAACAACTTCATACCAATATTGATAAAATTGGAACTTACTCTGAACCTTCAGAAGATCCAACTCCTTTAAGAATCCTGCTTCTAGGAATTTCCTTCCCGAATTCAAATTAACGACAGGAATATGCATCTTCAATAACAGGCAGTGATAGTCTTCGCTCTTGATCAGAAACTTACTTCACTACGAATACAGCCATTGTTCACTTTCTAATAAGACTCAAAGTATTCATTTCCAGTTTTATTTATTTCAAAAGATATTTCCAGCTTGGTTAGAAATTCGTCTTTACCTATGTCAAATAATCTCATCCCCTTGTCCCCTAATGCATCGACGTACCCAGTCTACTTAGGTAATTGAAAGTTATAGTTTAATGACCCTTTATCCACAACAGCTTAATACTATGAAAATCTCAGTTAGGAGTAAGACGCGCAAATTTTCCGATACTAAATATTGAAAAGAATGCTTAATCGTTTCCAGGGCCTAATCACCACTTCAAAAGGAGAACTGAAATAAAAGTGAAAACGTGTTTCACATTTCTATCTATGATTTATAGTGTTAAAATTGCAGTTTCTAAGTGACCATGCCAGGAATTACACTTAATCAGCTCTTTTTATCGTTGAGTTTGAAATAAGAATCGTATCTAAGTGGTGCTCAGTTAAGTATTTATATGTCAAATTTATCTTTCCTCTACCGTAGAGAATCCGCTGACGACATTGTCTCCAATAAAGGCGGTCAACTTGAGCGTTTGATGGTTGCGGCACTAGAGATTTCAAGTTCCACAACCCAATTACTTGTTGCTAGCAGAGTGAAAGCAAGCGAGGGTTCACAGTGCCTCAATAACCTGGAGACCGCCGCCAAGAGTGTTTCTCGAGTTACCGGTGAAGTTGTGGCGGAAGTTCAAAATGCGTCAACTATTGATGAACAATCGCGTAGGTTTTATAATAAGAAATTGTCTGTTTATTTATAAAGATAGCATGTATTATGTCATATAAATGTAAGCAAGGAAATAGGTTGGAGAAAAGTTAGATTTGATCAGCAGAAACTGACATTTTTACCTATTCTCTTCTCAGTCCAGAAGAAAATGTTTTATTTTTCAAAATTTTTTGTAAGGACTCTCATTGAATCTAATTTCAAAGCTAAGGATGGCATTATAATGTGGAAAGTTTTAACCGCCCGCGAATTTTAATAGAATTCGTCTTAAAGGACACTGATCCTTGTTTATCATTGCGCATATGGAAAACCGTCGATAGGGCATGAGCACTGCTTTTTCTGCGAACATTCAAATATTACTGATAGCCTTGCATCTCACTGTTCTGCTCAAATTTCGTTGAGGTGGGAATTTACGTCTTTTGAGACTGGAATCGACATTTTTATTTATTTAGTCATGACAACCCGATTAAACTAAAAACTTCTTGGGTTTGCTGTCCTAGCCGTGATTATCTTTCTTGTCCTCTTTGATATCTGGGGACTTAAAAGAATTTTTAAGTTAGGGGAATTGAAGAGACTTATAGCGGTCCAAGGGAGAAGTCTTCCTTAATGTTTCGCCACGGGCTTTCCTAGAGGAACCAAATGGTAATAAGTAGTATGTAGTTTATATAAGTTTTACCTATTTTAGTGATAGCACAAAACAGATTCAATCCGAGAAATTTGAGTAGTAGCATATTTGACTCAAGTAATGATTAAAAAAGCTTCCCAGGTTCTCTTTTTCTTTATTTTTAGAAAACATGGACTTTGCAAAACTTTCCTATACTCAAGCCCACAAAACCGAAGTGGATTGTCAGGTCAAAGTGCTTGAGCTGGAAGCTCAACTTATGGCTGAGAGGAAACGACTTGCTGAAATACGTCGATTCAATTACAGCAATTCAGCTGAGTTTGAGCAGGTATGGACCTTCAGATTAGCTATCTAGCCACACATAGCAAAACACTATTGAAACGTTTATTGTTTGGAGTATCTATTATTAAAATACGAGCTTTTCCTTATTTTTTTGATTTAGTGTCCACTCTTTTGAAGTTCTCATAACTTTTGAAGTGGTTTCTGTCTGAATTAAAAAAATAACCATCTACTTTTGGAATTTTAGAAATCTTGAATATGGAATGGATACTATTTCCTACATCACTCCCCTCAGTGCCTAAAATTCATTCCTCCAAAGTGTGACATTTTATACGAAAATAAAACTTTTAAGATTATTCACCACTTTTTTAGTATGATTTTATTATGAAATTTGTCAATCAATTATTGTTCAGAGAATTTAAAAATACAAAAACGAGAGAAACGATATCAATTATGGAACAAATTACCAACAGGGAAGCATTCACTAAAGTTATTTTGTTGGCTTTACTGTGATATATGATGGAGGTCCCTTGAATTGGTTGCCTTTTGTACCCTGTGTAAGTGGTATGTACGGGGCTACCATGATGAGCCAGAACGGTCTCTGCTTATGATTTCATCAGCCAATGAGAATGCCTGCACTAATTGACCACCCAATTAATGTTTTACCCTTTTGTGGATACTTACTCCCTGAGCTAACCGACGTCTGAGGATCTGTGGATGCTACCGAAAAGTCAAAATAGGCGCCCAACGATACACGAGCCACATTGAACTTCTTCCACTCTTGTGCTCTCCCCTCCCTCCCGCTCTTTAAGTTCGGACACTTATACCGCATTACATTGCGTACCTTTTCTCTATTTAACTCATATTCTAGTCAAGTCCATTACGCCTACTATAAAAGCTGAATTCAACATGTCCAGATATCCCATTTGTATTTACGAAATCGTAGTAGGTACCTACTGACTTATACCTCTGCCCTAATTGTCACTTGCCCATCAACGAACGAAGGACGTGAAATATGTCAGTCGACGTGTCATACTTAGTTTCGTCCGCTTCTAAGCCGAGGTTACCCCCGCTCGGTACTGACTCCTTTTCTTTCTTGCAAATCCTCTTTCCACACCTTTCCACTCCCATTCGTTTCATTTTGTCGAGTTTGCACGCGATTATATCTAACTTTTGATCGTCTTATTTGGGAAAGGTTGTTGTATCCCCTTAGCCTTTATGAAGATCATTAATTCTAGGCGGGAATATATAACACATGAGCTGAAAAGTCCCGGGCCTAACGAAGAAAACACAGTTTTTTGGTCCAAAATTAGCTTTGTTCATCAACGTAATCTCCATCAAGAGCAACGCAATCATTCCAGCGCCGCTCTAACAT
>CAADRB010000013.1:851893-862304 GCA_900708905.1 Hymenolepis diminuta
TCCACTCAGATGACACTCAGATGACGATCGTTTTGATTCCTGAGTGAAGTAATGAATCCATGTTTCATCCATTGTCACATATCGACGCAAAAATTCCCGTTTGTTTGTTACGTTTAAACATGGCCAAACAATGCTCGGAATCATCAACACGTTCTCGTTCTCACGGTCAACAGCGAGCAAACGCGGCACCCACTTTGAACTGAGCTTTCTCATAGTCAAATGCATAGTCATGCAATATAAAGCCAACACGCTCTTTTCATATCTTTACGATGTCAGCTAACTCATGCAACTTCACTTTTCGATCATTCAAAACGATTCTGTGGATTTTTTTTGTGTTTTCTGGTGTTACCGCCTCATTTGGACGTCCACTGCGTTCTGTGTGTCTCGGTGTCGGTGTCTCTACGACCACGTTCGAAGTTAGCAAACCAACGTTTTATTGTTGTTTCTGATGGAGCGGAGTCCCCATAACACTTTTCAAGCCATTGCATCGCTTGAACGGTACCTTTTCCCATCAAGAAGCAGTGTAAAATTAAAACACGAAGTTGTTTCTAATCCATTGTTTAGAAAATAGCAAAAGTAGCGTCACCCTTAGCACAATAACTCACAAACTAGTACCATCGATGTGTTAGGCCCGGGACTTTTCAGTCCATGTGTTAGTTTAATCTGGTCGGGCTCCTAAAGTAATTGAACCGGCGGGATTGGTGCTACTTTTAACTCTCTGGCGATGCAACGGAAACGGATTCCATAAAAGATTCTTATATTTGTGTTTACCTGCTAAATGGATTCAGCGGATCTAAATTTGAGTATATTGAGACAGGTACTTAATTGGCTCTAGGAAGAAACCTCAGCGTTCCAAGTGAAAATTACGAAAGTGTGTCAAAAAAGGGTCACACTGTTTTCTTGGAATTAAAAATGAGTAAAACATTTCCATGAGAAAAAGCGCAACTCCACTTAAGAGTTGGAAAACAAGCGTAGTTCCAGCAGTTGATTTCCAGTGGATAATTTTCGTTGTATCAGTGTGACAACGAATGTCCCATCTGTGACATTTCAGCAGCATTAGCATGCTGTGGATTCAAACGTCACAATGAAAAACTGTGACAAAAGATAAAATTCCAGCTTATAGAAAAATAGACCAAATTGGAATCCTTCGTTAAGTTTAGTGTGAGGCCCCAGACAAATATTAAGAATATATTATCTTTCTCAACAGTTACTTTTGGGCGGCATCATTATGCCGTAGATCCAAACGTTTACATGAAAAATTGACAAATGTTCAATTTCACAGCCAGATCAAAGAGATGAATTCAAAATGCTATCATCTTGCATTCATTTGTTACATTCCATCTATCGAAATTCTTTATTTCATCAAATGCAAAAGGGAAAAGAAAGCCAGCCTTCTTGAGACACCAGACTTGAGCCCCAGAGGGCAAACGTTGGCGTCTGATTTCACTAAAGAAAACATTCAAGTAATTAAAATAAATGATTAAATGTGTTTTTGACATTTAATATATGAATAAACCTAAATTACGGCTATTTCTGATGAATTTGTACTCCTCATTTGAAATATGTGACTTTTACCAAAACTCTGCTATTATTTGGATATTTCCAACTGCACCAGGTTTTCAACAATTGTTTTATTTTTTTAATTCAACTAAATCCCGTGTTTATTTGCAATGCACTATAATTAAAATTCGGACAATGGAACGTAAATTGCAACGCCAGAGAAGAGGAAAAGGTTAATAGATCCATTGAGCACCTTTAATTAATTTATGCTCGGTTTGAGCCATCAATTGGTATTTTTATAATATTTATCACATTAAATTAATATTTTATCTAAAGTTTAAATTAACATTGTTCTATTTTGTATGAAGATCAGTTTAGGTACAATAGTATTTTGACCCGAGGTTAAATCTCCTAGAGTTGTATAGTTACATTTATTTCGATTACAATGAAAGTTCATTTACTCTATAGCATTTAAAATATTCTTTCAATAATGATTTAATTTAGAATTTTCAACAGGCATTTGAGAATACCGAGTGAGTAAAATGAGTTGGAAATACTTACTCCCAGTGAGTTTGACTATTCAATCACATAACTCTTCCGTATGGTTACGCAGAGGATCGTACCGCTCTAACTAAAATATGACTTCGCTAGAAAAAGGATATTTGATCCGGATTTATAAGCAATGGTTTCTTGAATCGAAAAGTATCGGTAAGAATTGAGATATAAGGTTAACAACTTAATCCTGGTTAAAATTCATGGTTGACCAACAATATGTGTTCTAGTAAATTACCCCGGTTCATAAATGGTGTATGAGAAAGCATTGAGTTAGAACGGCTACTTGATCATTTTGCGAATGTCCTCACTTTGTTGTTCACAAAATCGCCTTTCAGTTATTTATTAAAAATGTAGGAAAAACAGGATGTGAAGTTGCGAATAAATTACAGTAGAGGAGTTAAACAACACATCTCGGCAATTTTTACGACATCAAGAACTCCAGCCCGAAGGGAGAACTTGTAGGTATTTCAGCCAAGCAGGACATTTGAAGATTGCCATTTATTATTCGTCTTTTGAGTTTTATCTACGCGAATATTGTTGTCTAGCTCTTACACCGTTTAAATTTAAACCTTTAATTTCAAATAACATATTCTGAAATTCAACATCAAAAACAGATAAACCGTTAATTCACTTGTGTTGCAGTGGATAACGTGTTCGTTTGCGAAGTCAGAGGTCACGGGTTCGATGCTCATCTGTGTGGGATGACCAACCGTACTGGTTAAACTTGACTAATAAAGAGGACGGCAAAATTCGAGTTTCTCGTTAGAGGCTCATTAGTTCTACCTCCTAACCCAAGATTAGCGCTGGAGACGCTTTCCTTAATAGGTTTTGGAGAAATAGCAAATTTTTCAACCATATTAACAAAAATGTTTATCCATGTAATAATTAATCAACATCATATCGCATGTTAAGTGTGAAAATAAAATGCGCAATCTTAACAGTAGTGTCCTGTGTTTTCAACCTAATCCTCCATTGCTTATATATGGAAAGAGTCATGCATAGCATTTTTAAAGGTCATCGAATCAACACCTTTTTAATCAAATTTATCAGTGAATGAAAATAGATAAAATAAATTGTGGAATCACATTCATTTAGTGCATCTCGCGAACCACAGAAACCACAATTCCAATGGCAAAATATGACTTTACAACCGGCAATTCAGAAGCATCCAAAATCAGACTTAGCACACCACCCTACAGGACTCCAGATATCTCAGCAATACATAGCCCGATTCTAGAGACATATAACAAAAAAACCAAATGAAATTTTCAGATTGATGGCTAAGCCTATAAACGCCAACTTTGTTTGCATTAGCGACTTAATTTCTCAAAGTAATGTCTTTTCTGCCCTTAGTAATCCTTTCTAACCGCGTCCGCAGATTACAAATACACCTAACTGCACCTGGCAAATGTTCACAACCCGAATATATAAACATTCCTATTAGAATAAGAAGCATGTCCTTAGACGCCAAGAAAAATTACCAACAAAGGGAATAATGTTGAATTAAAAGGCAAAACATGTTATTTACATAAAGCAGTGTAAAAGGGAGAGAATAGTGGACAATACGCAATCTAATCTCGTCGCTCACGTTTACGGTAAGTAGTGTCACGATTCGAGTTAGCCATTGATTCTCCAGGCCGTTTTTCAGCCTTTTTAGCCTCCATCAAGAAATTACTGACGTTGAAAGGATCCTCTGCACCTCTCTCAAATTGTACTGGTCCCAGAAGATGTCTGTTTCTATCTGCACCAGCAAAACCACGTTCAGGCACAAATTGTCTCTGCCGAGTAGACGCGGCCAAATCACTAGGCCCATAAGTGTCCGAATCAGTTTGTCTAGGACGATAGATATGAGAGCCCAGGTTAGATTCCGCTCGCCATGGTTTGTCGTATATGTTATATAGATCATCTTCGCCACCGGCAAATCCGGAATCCATACCACGGGACTGATTAAACAATCTCTGATCAAACATACTTTCTGTATTAGCATTTGCGCGAGGATTGGGAAGACCAAGAGCAATCTGTTCACTGATATCACGGTCCTTATCACGTTGAGTTCGAATCTTGCCTTCGCCACCTGTAGCCCGACTGATATTTCTTTCATGAGCCCTTTCTCTCGCCCGCTCACGACGAATTTCATCTCTGCTAGCAAGTTCTGCAGCCTCTTCGTCATCTTCAACTCCCTGGCCGGAGCGTCTGATACCTGCTCTTGCTGCACGCGCTTCCATAGCAATTTTCTGCAGCTGCTCTTCCTTTCTTTCACGCACCTTAGAGGCAACTTTCCGCTCAATTTGGGTTCGTAATTCGACTGCCTTTCTAGCCTCTCTGTCAGCAATATAGAGTGCTTCAGCTAACTTGGCGAAATTTTCGTTAATATGGGTAGTTTGAAGTCCACGACCATCAGCAGCAACTCTCTTGTCAAGGGGAATTGTGTAGCCACGAGGGTTCTTCCAATTCGAGATGCAAGGGGGAATTTTCCATTCTGCTTGTTCTCTAGCAGTCACTTTTCGAGATGGTGAATGCATAAGAGGGGGTGGAGGAGAAGGCGGTCCTCTTGGAATCTTTTGATTAATTTTGAAACGAGGAGGCTCCATTGGATCTCGTTGAGCTTCAACCATTCGAACCAGACGCTGCTGAGCACCACTATTAAAGGCAGGACCCTGTTGAGCGGGTGTATAACTGATATATTCCGCTGGTGCCGTTCGTTCAGCTCTCCTGACCGGCAGCGATGCAGCCACTTTCTGCTCTACCAACGCCTCAAGCGCCTTTTTAGTTTTCTCAGTTGTCTGTAACACAAGTAAACAATAAGAATCAATTAAATCTATGTAAATTTTAATAAAATTTTCGACAGAAGACACTTACCTCATCAACAGATTCCTTAGAAGGCTTGTGCAATTCCTCGTCATCTTCTTCGATAGCTTTAGGTAAGAGATCAGTGAATTTTGAAAAAACGACCCGATGCTTTGAATGTCCCTGGCGAACTATTTCATCATATCGAATTTTCCCGTCCTTATCTGTCTTCATAACGAGAGCATTAGACGAGGTCTTTTGTTGGCCCATTCCGAGGGGATACTGGGGCATATGTATCTCCGGGAAAGCGCCACCATCTCCAAAATCCTCAGCATTGCGAGGAAACCAGTGCTTTCTGTGACCATATGGTGGTACATTAAACTTTTGTACAACTGCGTAAGATGTACTCGAAACTAAATCTGCATCTGCGTCAACAACACGTTGAGATGGGGCTGGCAATTGGCTGCAATCAAAAAATTATTCTAGTCAAAATGAATTACCTTAACAAGGACATTAGATAGTTTACGCAATAGACACTCCGCACAGACAGTCTTTAAAACAATGCCATGCAGTGTTCGGTAGATGTTTTTTCAAGGAATATAGGTCACCTATACCATCAGTAGTTCTGATTTCGTGACATTGTATTATATTTATTTATATTTCACTTTTAGAGGTAATGTTAACATATAAAGACAGTTTGAAATATTACGACAGGCGCATGAATAAATATTCGCTGTATTAATAAATTTTGTGTTTTAATTTTTATTTATATTTGTTAATTTTAATATCATTTTACAAACACATGTGTTTTCTTTATTTTGCAAAGGACTGAAGCATTTTTTTATTAGCCAATGAGAGTTGATCTCCATTCTCTCGTATTATGGTGATATCGTCCAATAATTTGGAAAAAATACAGACCTGCTTTTCTTGGCCTATTACTATTTTGTGGAGTGTAGCTATCTTTCTTCTTGTTCCTTTTATTTACTTGACAGTCGTTTCACTATTTGACATTTTTAGTTCAGGTAATTTTCTATGTTTATAAAACTAGCTTTAGGCGGAATGGTTCTTAACGCATTAACGCCCAAATTTTATGTTGCTTTAACTGGAACCAGCTCATTTCTGTCAGGATTAATATTGGTTTGTCTAAAGAAAGTCTAATTTGCCTTATAGATTTTCGAATGCTGGTATTTCAGGAAATACGGCGCTTCTTTTATAGAACAGATATCTCTTACCCATATTTATCCTTTATTGGGAGGAAGTGATGAGGAAAACGATTGTGATAGCATGGATTCTAATGGTGTCCATAACGGACCTCAAGGCATGAACCGTTATTTGGTTAATAATTTGCTTATTTGTCAAGATTGTAAGGTATCGCGGAATCCCTATAGTCTTTTTCGCGGCGCAGAGTACCAGAGGGCTGTAAAGGAGTTCGGACAAGATCCACTTACTTACTATGACATGAATTTATCTGCTCAGGACCATCAGACGTTTTTCACATGTGAGGCTGATGCTGGCAAATCTGAATATGAATGCAAGTTTCTCATTTTGGTTTATTTAACCCATCTTCATAGTAATGCAAATGGCATGGCGGGAGCGAAATCCTGAAGAACGCATCAAAAAGGCTAGAGAAGCCCTGGCGAAAAACCCTGAATGTGTCACAGCAATGATACTTTTAGCTGAAGAAGAGTGTTCTACAATTAATGAGGTGGGTTGTTCTTTGTTATAACTCTCTTTTAGGTTGAAAAGATGTTGAAACAGGCTTACAAGATTTCGGAGTCTTCTCTGCGAAAGTCCCAACAATCTCACTCGCATAATCCTATCCAGGATGCTATTTATCTCCGTGATATTCATGCTTTTATTTTTATTAGAAGACGTCTAGCAATGTGTGCAAGAAAATTGGGGAAATTAAGAGAGGCTATTAAAATTATGAGAGAGGTATGTTGTACAATGCCTTAAATATGTATGTATTTTTGAATACGAGATTATCGTTTTCAAGTTTTTAATTGATTTTCTGCGTTTACTTTAATCTCTGTGCTTATTTTATCTCTTTGTCCACTTTTCCTCTCGAAACTGTTCGGTCATCGGCAGAGTTCCGATAATCGGTTTGACATCTATCATCCTCTTGAACCTTACACATCTCCTTAACTATTCATTTTTTTCCGAACAGTTTAACAGTTATCAATTGCAATGGTAAGTTTAATTGATGGCTGTTCATCTGCAGATTTGTATTAGTCGTTTCTCATCCTATTTTAAATCACAATTTTCTACACTCCACTTTTAGGTGATTTATGTTTGTTTTATCGCTGAATATTTGTCTCTACCTTATTATTAGTTATATGTTTCTTATCATAGCTTGTATCGATTTCTCCATCCTTTTCAAGTGTAGATTTGCGCTTAGATTAAATCTGTTCAATCTGTTTTACGCTTGGTTCGGAATCTGCTCCTGCAATTGCTTTCATTCGTAAATAGGTTATTATTATTACCTCTACCATTAATTCCCTACACGTATTACGGATATTTTTTTATCATATTTGCTATAAGTTTATAGCTCCCTATGTTCTCATTTACGTCTATTCTTCTATTCTCTAATCCTTTTCCCCTTGTTACTGGTTGACCGACTCCACTCTTTGCGATCAGTTATGATATTTGTCATTTCTTTGAATTTCATGTGGATTGTTTTACGTGGTATTGCTAACCATGGATTTTATTAATTTTCTATCCAGTCAGTTTCTTTCTCCTCCTTTCCTCTTTTACTTTTCCTCCTTGCGACTCCTAGTTCTTGTTGCATTTTAGTTTACGTGGTCGATTGCGAGGTTACGGGTTTAATGTCCATCCTTGCACATCCAGTGAGCGGAATTGTTAACCACAATGTTCAAGTTTTGCTACTAAGGGAAGGACAGAAATTGAGTTTCACACCAGAGTGGTTTAACGAAGCTACCCATTTTCCCAAAATGAGTAGCAAAAAATTACCAGTCAGACTTGGGAGCTATATATTTTCCGAGAAAAGTTTTGATTTCCTGCATTTGGTTTGTGTCTGCTTCCTATTCTTAGTAAATCATATCCCGTTCTCTTCTAAACGACTATATAGCAGTCTCTATCTCTACTGAAAACATTGATATGTCGTTTGACTTCTATCTGTGAAAATCTCACTAGGTTTCTTAATCGTAGATCAGAAATGTATGAAATAAGATTATTTCAGTCCTTCTTTATTTGTGCTTTCCCTCACTTTCTAGTTGATTCGAGAGTATCCAAATCTGAATCTTTTCAATATCCACGAAAATCTCATCGAATGTTACTTGGCAGCGCAACAGTATGCCGACGCACAAGCATTTCTCACCAAGTACGATGGTAAGTCACCCTTCCTCTCTCTTTTTGATTTGCACTTGTCTTCCAGCTCATGGGGGGTATAATTAATCATCTTTGTCTATATCTCGTTCTCGTCTAGACATACTGTATCCCAAGTCTGCCACAATCTGCTACACAGCTGCTCTCCTCAAAGCTCGGCAGGTTGCTGAAAAGTAAGTTCTTTCAATCCACCCCCTCTAACCCATACACTCTTTCCATAATTTAACTCTTATTAACCTCTTTTTCTTTATTAGATTCTCACCAGATATTGCATCTAAACGCGGTCTGAACAACGCAGAGTTGAGTGCTGTTGAGGCCATCCATCGAGCTGTGGAGTTTAACCCACATGTTCCCCGGGTTTGTTCTAGTTTTTTCTTAAATGAACTGAAGTACCATGCCCTTTTTGACCTAATTTATTTAATTATGTTCACTAAAAAATAGCCCTAATTCATGTCATAAGATCTTTAGTCTCCTTGGGTCACTTGTATGTATTTTAATTGACGGTGTGTTGTGCAGTTTTTCTTAATTTTTTTGTGTCCAAGTTTCTAAAATGATAATGTAGCTGTCATATTATTTATGGTGTAACTTTAGTGCGGATCCTCTGTAGAGCTTGGCAATTTTTCTCTTTGATGAAGAAACATTTCCATCCTTTCGCAATCATACGCATGCATTTAAGAACATTAAATTCCATCGTTCGAGCACACATTCCTCTAACACTTACCCCCATTTTAATCCATCAAGTTTTTCCCCCTCATATTTTTGCAACTATGAATTTATGCTGAATACAACATAAAGCTATTGTTTGGCAAAAATGAACAATTTCTATCCAAGAAAAATTAACTTAATGGTAAATCGTGAATTATTAATAAAATTTACATATTTGTTAAAATATACTTAAATTATGGGTTTTTTACTTTGCATAATTTTAGAATGAAGCCTATTAATCGCTAATTCCGTGTTAAATTTGAGCTCTCAAATTTGTAGGCTAATACGGCTATAACAGCTAATTAGTCAATAGTGTAAACATTGCGTAGTCAATTATAATTTAAGCATTCCACTGCGGTATACCGTGGCTACATTTGCTCAGACTCCAGGAAGAAGAAGTGAGAAGATCTGCAACTGGCAATAATTTCTACTCTACTTATTAGGAGATTGCATCTCTTTGTATATAGCTTGAATGCAAGAGATTGATTGTTAACTGTTCAGTCACCTCTTAATATAGACTTCTTCTCCTATTGAGGACGATGGTTGAAGATGGATTTTCGTCTCACGCTTTGGCAATTTTGGTTCATCGCTTTCTAATCTCCTGATGATTCTAAATAAAACAAAGTGCTTCCCAGCGCTCATCTTGGTAGAGGATAGACGCTCAGGAGCCTCCGATTGAAATGTGTGATTACTAGTATTTTTACTAGTTTCAAGTTGGACACATGCATTAGCTTTTTCTCATTAATTTTGAACGTTGTTTAAGCATGATGAGTCATATTTTGTGTAGTGATATCTGTTGACATCTCTTCCTTAATGCATTTTCACATTTCAGCTTTATAATGTCAGTTGCTTGATAACTGGCGGTGTTTCGTGTTATTTTTTTTTGTTCATACTGGTCTCATTATCTGATAGCTTTTGGTGGCTTTATTCTTATCTCTAGTGATTCTACTTGTTATTTGCCATTTTCAGTTAATAATGCAAGGTATGAACCTTATTTGAGCCTTGACCACATCGCTCTTTTGAAATTTAGTGTGAAAAAAATAATAAGAGCTATGAAGGGATATGTATGGCCTACTTTAAGTGAGATTCGAGAGTCTTGCATCACTTTTTTGTCTATTTATTTAGAGAATTTATTAGGAGAGCGATTATTTATACTTTTGTTGTGATACTTTCGATTATTCCCGTCCTCTGCGCATTTTCAGGGCTAATTTGGGAGTTTCCCAAGTGGAACAATGGATTGGTCTTGTCAACTGTAAAGGTGTAATTTCTTATGCCTCTATAGTTTACATCTCTCTACTTTTTATCAATTTTCACATTTAATTAAAATTGAATCCATAAATGGGTAACATCCTCTCAAATTAAATGAACGGAAACTCGATTATTTGTATTTATGGTCTTATTAATTTATTGGTTAGGGCTTTCTGTGAAATTAGTACAAAGCATGTTGATTTCCTTATTATTAATTCAAAAATTTTCTTCGTGAGAAAGCGACTAAAATCCGGCAACAGTAAAGTACGAG
>CAADRB010000013.1:862322-893275 GCA_900708905.1 Hymenolepis diminuta
TGATTTTTTGAATTCAGGTTGTACATTGTTTACTTGATGATTAGGTCAGCACTTCACGCCCCAAAATTCAAATTTCATGACTCATCCTCTGAATTAGTGAGCGATTTCTTGTTCATAACGTCCAATTGGTGGTCGATCTAACCACTTCAAATTTTTTCAAAACTGGGAACGCAAGATAACAAGCCATGAACCAGTAGATAAGATTAGCAAGTACATTTCATTATAGCGCTATATCTAATGTGAATGCATCCGGAAATGTGATCCAAACCACAATGGAATAGGTAAGGGCTTCTGAGAAGTTATAACGAGTTGCTAGTTGCCTTTTTTGATCTCCATTTTCTTCTAGCATATTTTCAGCTTAGCGTCTTGATTGAGTAACATTTTAATATATATCAAGTGACAGTCTTGGGTAGCAAAAAAGTGGATTTATTGGAGGTTATTACTGGAGACTGTCGGATATGAATTTTGCCTAATTCCAGAATCCTCATGTTTTGAACTGGATAGAAGATGTGCAACATTGACGCACGTGTTTTATAGGATACCGAGAGACAAAAATCATTATCATGGAGTTCATGTTTTGCCTAGGGGTTAGCGATTACCGCAGGTGGTTCCTAAATCACCCATTATCCTGACCAATATGCATGCGCACGTCGCTCTTGACAGCTTGACTGTTAACGGGAAAAAAACTTCAATATCAATAATATGGAAACCATCTGTATGCGTATGGCCTCTGGTGGATTAGTAAGATGTCTTGTGAGTAACTGCATTTCTGTCTTTCCTCGAGTCTGAGTTAACGGTAGTTTAGCACTATCTAGTGGGCACATTGATCATGGTGGCAGAGACTGGACTTCCTAGCGTAGAAAGTCCTGCTTTATAATTGTTTTTTATGCATTTATGAATTTATTTCTTTTAATCTATCTTTCAGTACTTGCTGGAGATGAAGCCACTTATTTTGCCTACAGAGCATATCCTGAAGAGAGGCGATTCGGAGGCACTGGCCTACAGTTTCTTCCACCTAGCCCACTGGAAGGCGGTGGAAGGTGCATTGAACCTGCTGCATTGCACGTGGGAGGGCACCTTCCGTCTCATCCCCTATCCCCTCGAAAAGGGCAATCTCTTCCATCCCTATCCCCACTCCACCGAATCTACCGACAGGGAACTTCTACCCAGTGAGTTGCACATTTCTGAAAAACTTCGTTCATTTTACTAAGTATTTGTTTAAGCGCATAGTTTTGTGATAATAGTAAGTCCATTTATCAAGAGATCGTATCAGGGCTATAAATTTTACAAAATGAGATATAGGTTTTAGGTTCTGGTACATTGATTTGAGAGGATTGAGTAGCTCACTGATTACCTTTCGCGCTTTTTATGTTCTCTTGTATTTTCCAGTCTTTGAATACTCCGCTCTGATGGCCATATTCGTATAATCAAAGCAGTCTATCTGAGAAGAATCATAAAGAGAAGCTAAAATGTGATTGCGAAATTTCGAAGATTGGTTTGCACGGCCTCATTATGTAGAGAAGAAATATTTGCGCGAACTATTTCGTCCGTCATTTGTATAAATGTGGCTTTCTTATCTGATATCAGATGCTCGGAGTCCTTAACGTTTTATTCCACTAGTCGATTCTAGAATATCAGAGCGGTAGTCTAACTGAAAGTTTGAGGTTTTTCTCTTATTTCAAGACGGCGATATATTATTTTACTATTAGGCACATTGAATCAGCATGCTTTTTTGTCAGAGGTGTTTAACTTGCAATATAGCATTTACCAGAGGGAGAGGAACGTAAAATTTCGGCTAGGATTTATCTTGATGTCGGGTTTTGACCGTGTCATTTTGTTCTTAGCTTGATAATATTTGAAACCGATGAGACTATCAGCAGTATTTCAGCACGGCGGTCGTCTCTCATGTTCAGTTCTACATACCTGTTAATTATTGTAATTTAACATTTCCCGTTTTGGAATGTTTTAATTCTCAGTTCACTTATATTCTTATGGCTGAAAGAAAAAATTAATATTTACTAAGTTCCTTGCAAATGTTAGTGACTTGACAGCCTCACATGCTGCCACCACACCCATAACCAAACATATAATAGGGTAAAATTTTATGCTTTACTGTGGTGTTCATAATCGAACACTATTAAATATTCTTTCAGACTTTTACCAAGCTCTTGATCTGTGCCTGTATTCGAAAACCCTTTAATCAAAATATGTGATCATTTGAATTACAATCGTCTTATTTCTTGATTCCATACTGATATCCATTCTATTATAAGATGTTTTGTCTCTATTTTTTATTATGATAATACATATACTGGCCGGACAGTTAACCTGCTTGTATGAGCCCGACCAACTTAGGTTTAATGATATCTCTTTAATACTAATTACTTAAAAAATATCACAGTTCCCCAGATTAGTGGACCGGGAGTTAAGTGGAACTGAAGGTATATTTAACCAACGTAGGAAATGAAAGAGAAAGGGCGGGAGGTAAGCTAGGAGTTCATGTTTGAAAGTGAGAGATACGCGTCTACATAAATGAGTGAATACTGGATCAAGGCTTAATTGACTGTGTTGCGTTCTTTGTTAGTAAAATAAGTCCCGAGTGTGTTAGAAGTAGGTTCGCAACCTCTCTGGACCAAATGGAAGCACATGCCTGCCCACAGAGTGAGTCAGCGGGGGAACCGAGCTGGGATCTCAATGTGCCATTAGCTAGATCAGGCTGCATAGTCATCGGTCGCTATCGCTTATGATGGAGTTAGGCCGACATGAGGCAAATAGATACCTTTATTCATCATTTATAATTTTCATGCTTCTTGATCCTTGTTTCCACCTTTCATATATCTTATAGACTTTCGCCCTTGCATATTTAATTGTCCTGTCTATATTCCTTAATAAAGATCTATTTTGTCCTACCTACAGTATGATGAATAATTAATAAGAAATCATCTGACTGTTAGTAAAGAGTAGTCATAGGAATCATATGAATCGAATCATACATGTTTATAGCTTTTTTCTTGTATCTTGTTTATCGCTTTGGGTACGAAAATGTGCATCAGAGATTTATTAGGGTTATCAGTTTCCTTTTAAGTCGAACATGCTTCTCCTTAAAAATCTCTCACACATAGCTTAATATCGGTTAGGAATTAATGTGTCTTATAAAACCCTGCGATTTTTTTTTGATTTCCCCATTAAATTGAAATCACTATATTCCTTGCATGAAATTGAAGCTGGTACTGATTAGGTGGTGGACTTTCAAACTGTTTTTGACCGTGTCTCTTAAGCTACGGTTTCCATTTTTTATTTAAATTTTATTTTATTTGCTGTCTCTATCACAATTACAAAGCGGAAATAGTTATCTCAAGATTTCTTTATTTGCTTACTGCCCATGACAAAAGGTCGAATATTTGACACTTGGATATAGGGGTCAGTAGGCGTGTAAGCGTTGATTGTATTCAGTGTTTATCAACTAGAATGGTTAGTCGTTTTCTTTTCGATTTCTCTTCCATTTGCCTGTAATGATTCCTAGTTCCATTTGAGTATAGCGTTTTCTAGCTCATCTTGAGCTTCTAAGATGAGAAGCTCGCTTTCTGTATCAATTAAGTTCTGTCATTTCGTTCACCGAATCGAATCCATGATCCCGGATTTGTCATGCTTTGACTATTGCGTCACTAATTGAAATGGACATATTACAATATTGTTTTATATTTTTGGCCAGAATAGCTGCTACTCAACTGGTATTAGTCAATTACTGGCAGTTATGACCACTGCATTGTTTTAGTATGGAGCCAAATGCTACTGTATTAGAAGTTTTTAAGATTTTCAATCTTATCAAAGGGTACATAAATGGAGGGAACAGTCATTCCACCACCCTCCTCTACACCAATATTGACCAGGTTAAAACAATGGGATTCATCTGACACACTAAACTGGTTAATAATGGTTCGTGGACTTCCATATATCTTTTGCTCTCCTCAAATTGGAAATTAGAAAAATATCCCTTTACAAGGATTCTTCTGTCAAATATCCATAATTTAAGTAAACCAGTGTTCTCATCTTACTTCGCTATCACGAATTTTTTCGAGTATTATTTTTCCGTTTAAAATTACGTACCAACAAAGGTGCATTGGCTGCTTTAAGAACAAAAATAGACGGGAATTTCTACTTTATATATCTGACGAAAACTTTATTAAGGCACCGTTTGTTAATACTCTTCCTCATTGACGGTAGTGAAATGACAAGTTCTGATAATTTTACTCATAATTTTGATTTATTTCTGACTTATAGAGGGGGGAGAGAGATGTTTCCTATTGCCAAACTTAGAACGGTTAATTTTTATTAATTCTTTTTCAATCGAACATGAACTTAGACGAAATATAAGCTGATACTTATAGGGAAAGTAATTGGATGGTTTATCTATGGTCGCATTCATATGTTCGGGGCTCTCGACTCTTTATTTAGCAAATATCTTCCATAAGAAGGATTTCTCCTCGTTTATATTTTCTCTAAGGTGATAGATGTCTCCCTTTCTATAACTCCACAAACTATTGGGAAAAAAGAGTGAACAGGAAAATAAAATCCATCCTCGATTTAATGTATCTGCTTGAGAAACGGCTAAGGAATTTGTGTAATGAGGATTTTCTATACAGTGACCTCCTTTCTGAATGAGTTTATGTCTCCTGCTCTAAAAGTTCACAAAATTTGAATGGTTAATTTCGTTCAACTTGCCCATAAATCAAGTTTAGAATGAATGGAAATCTAACTTCTTCGCCATAGGCCTTATTCTCAAAGTCCTCTGCAGAGATGCATTTATGAATTGGTAAGCGGGGAGAGGTGAGATTTGGCAATGGTCACACATTCATCTTTTTACTGGCTCTCCCTCCCCACCCACTGTGTGTATATACATCGTTGCATGCACTTCTTTAGCCCGCTACTGATGACGACGATAGTTATGTTGCTTGGTCGTGGACAGCCGCAGACACATGCACTGCTCCTAACGGGCAGGCTAAAAGCCCTACGTGCGTGCGTTTTGTGGTTCTGCTAGTTTCGGAATTAATGTGCCCTTTCTGACTCTCGTGTCCTCATGCCATGACCTGATTAAATCGATTTTAGGCAGAGAGGAGAAGTCATCTTCCCGTTGAAAGTCTACAATGTAGCTTCCCCTATTAGCTTGTCGAATTCAAATACTGCAATGAGTGGAGTAAGAAATTGTAATCCTCGCAAATCTAATTATCATCCTTAGAGGAGAGATTAAGAGCCAAGAACGAGACGCCTGTGCATTGTGTCAAGCTGTGATAGTCGAAGCTGTCTGTATGATGAACAACCAATAAACATTCATCACATGACAGTTAGGACAGATGAGTCCGCCATTTAGAGCTTCTCAAGTCTCAACTACATCAAAACCTTCATTCGGGCAGGATAATCGTACGCCGGTTCTTCAATCAGCCGCTAGTCATCACGATTTCTCTCCTCCC
The DNA here is from genome assembly GCA_900708905.1 of Hymenolepis diminuta. Lineage (NCBI taxonomy): Eukaryota > Metazoa > Platyhelminthes > Cestoda > Cyclophyllidea > Hymenolepididae > Hymenolepis > Hymenolepis diminuta. Next base: position 867,791 of record CAADRB010000013.1, read on the forward strand.
CCGAAATCAAATCGGTTCTTACTAGTGCATAATACTATCATTGGTGTCACTAATTTTATTACAGATTAGATTTCAGTGAAGGATCTGTAGTTCGATCCTATTTAGTTGACTATTTTACTAAGTTAATGTTATCATGCAAAGAAATTATTCTGAGGCTTGGAGCGTGAGTTTCACTCCACCTTGTTTTATCCCTCTTAACAAAATTAGTATCTGAGGTACGATTTGAGTATGGGGCACATAAACTTCAAATGGGGATTTCACTATTAAAACTAAGATTTCTATTTAGTTTCAGTTTCGATTAGAGTCTCTGTCCTCACAATTTCATTCCATACGCTTTCGATAACGTTTTTTAGCTTAGCTTTTAAGGCAAGTGGGTGAAAGTTGCATTAGGTGTAGATTTTCAACTTTATTTGATTATTGGAGAAGACCAACGCCCAAATTAACCAGACTTAAAAGATTCACTTCTCCTATCTTTAGAGTTACAGTGACCTTAAATTCTTTCTTTTTATAACTAATAACGGTTTGGTTAATAATTTTCATTGCGATGTGTGATATGCACCACACTTTCAATTGACTGATGGATCATTTCTCTTTTCTTTCATTGAATATTCACTTGGGACCAGTACTGCTACATTTGAGTTTTCCGATCCTATGGTTTTAAAAATTTGAATAGGGGTTTGATTCCCCATTGTTGGTTGGATGTAAATACTTTTTCTGAGTTTATTTTTATTAATCTTTTGAATTCACCCTTTTTACATACCTCCTTTTCTTTTGCATCCGGATTTTTATTTTGTATATCTGATTTTAATTGATCTTTGGAAAGAATATTCTAATTTTTGCGCTTTCACTGCTACAGCAGGTATCTGCGTGAATATTTGAGTTATGTTGAATTGTGTAAATAGGAAATAGTTTGAATTTGTGCTATTCTTGTTTAAAAAGTATGGACTAATGTGTTTAAGTGTTTCAAATTCATTGAATTGTCAACGAGCGGTAATGTGATCGGTTACCAGGTTTCATTATCATCTCTCACTCATGAGTAACTGTATTGATTTTGAAAATGTAACATCTGATCTTGAGTCTAGAGAGTGCTCTAATTGGAAATAAAATTGAATACTTGCACTACACCTTAACGAAAATCACCGATTTCTGAGCGAAGTTCGTTCTTCCTTGCTCGTGTTTAGTAATGTTATGTCGTCACCACTACAAAACGGGCTACCCAAGTAGCCCATCAATCCTGTAAGTTCAGGGCTATACGAGCAGTTGTAATTTCCTAACCATCAAGCTATCGTTTGATTTTTCCACTTCCTCTACTGAGTCTTAGCCATTGCAGTCTCTGTTTCATCCTGGCGAGCATTTAATCTGTATCTGTAACTATTTAGCACCACAAAGAATTCTTAAGTAATCAATTCAGCTACTCCCTGAATATGTCTAAAGATTGAAATCCTCCACACTATTACTACTAGCCTTGACCTTCTCCCTTTCTGATTGAAGATTTTCCATTCGGTCTTCTCTTTGTCGATGAGTGTGATTATTGCTAGAGTGATAAATAGAAAAAAAAGACCTTGTGATCTCTTCTCACTGCCTCAGAATGCAGTGAGTGGTGAGGTAAAATAGCCGTTCCTAGAGTCTTTCCAAGTCCTGAGTTCCATTCACTGTGGAAATGATACTGTAATCGTTCTTGAAGGGTTGCTTTCTGAGTATTATCCAAAAAATATTTTCGAACCTTATAATCTATGAAATTACTTTGGGGTACCGTTTTAAAAAATGGGTTGTTTTTATCCAACAAAAATTAATCAACAATCATTGTCATTTATCGATAAGATTTACATATTTGCTAAAATGTGTAAAATTACAGGTTCGTTGCCTTGGATAGTCTCAGAGAAAAGTCTGTCTTTAAGTCATTTACATTTTATTATTGAGTTCTGGGATTTGTGACAATTTTTGGAAGGCTAATCGAGTTATGACAGATACCTTCTCAAACACCTATGTGAATTTTTCTTCCCCTCTCACTTCCTCTCTTCCTCTCGCATTTTGTTTTACTCTCAAATCCTGCCTTTCTAATTTTGGAAGAGTGGTTGTTTATTGTTAGCAAATAAGAAGTAGGACGAAGGTAACTTAGCGGAGCTCAGTCGATAACTCTTCTCTCTCGTTCATCTTTATCTGGGTAATGAACAAGTGAGTCTTCCTTCTAGAAAAACGTCTTTCATCAGTTACTCGCTCATTAGCTCGTTTGTGTCATAATGTTTGTATAGAAAAAAATTGCCTAAATTTATTTGTATTTCTCGCAGGTTTTCACACCGTTTCGGTGTACCCCAAGAAGGACGTACCTTTCTTCATTATCTTCACGGCCGTGTTGTGTTCTCTCACCGCGGTGCTGGCCTTCCTTACCCATGTCTATCCCGAGCAAATGGGGTCTTTCTCTAATCAAGTGAGTCACCGTCTGCCTTTCTATATATTCATTTATTCCTTAACAAACGCATAACTTTATTGTCCTAGTGGAATTGATTTCTGAACATATCTGAGTCAAATAAAGACATTCATTTGTTAGAAATGACTATAGAGTGTTTGCATGGTCAAATAATCATTTCAAGGAAATGTTGTTTAATACTTCCCTCTATTGGAGTTTAAAATAACCTGAAATTTACTAAATTAATACACTTTTTTAAGTAAATTTAGAGGTTCCAGTAACTTAGAACTGTATCATACTTGTCTCTTGATGCTTATTCATCGAGTGGAGTAAGTACTTTGCCTTTCGGTCAGTATCAAAGTGACAATGGAATATTTTAAATATCCTAAGCAGATTTTATGAAAATTTGTGAACGGAATTTGTTTCCCTAGTACTCGCCTTACTGTATCCAGGACTGAAGTTTACTCCCTGTTATATTTCTGGCAAACCAAGTAGCTAATCAATTCCCTGCATTCTAATTGTATTTTAAAAGTCGTATTTTCTTAATAAGGTGACTATAAGGAGAAGTATTCGTTGAGTTATAAGTCTTCTCCCGTTTTCTCTCTATTTCTAAGCCACCGTATCCATTGTGGCAGTCTACGCACTGTTATTTTAGAGGCGACAAAACTTCATATCAGTCTGACTACTATTTCAAAGCAATAGTTGTACGAGAATTTCTTACTGGAGACCTCAATCAAAATGCTTTCTAGATCCAGAAATCTATAATTTCTTGAAATATGTTGTTGTTTCTTCCATGCCTTTGGATTCTTGCAATCGACTGAAAACAGCCCTACTGTTGGAGCATACATTTCTGAAAGCCTATGCTGATGAGGAGCAGTTTAATTATGAGTTGTATTAACTCTCGCAGGCATATGCGTGATAAGTTTAAAGGGCAAAGTAACTTTGAAAATAGGTTGTATCCTGTGTTGTGGTTGTACTAAAATTCGTCGGAAACATGTGCACGTTGTTTGGTATTGACCTGGGGAAGATCTTTTTTTTCTAGTTCCATGACTTTCTATTTGTCGCAGGTTTTTTATTATCTCAAATAAAAGTGGAGGTTTTTCTTTATCTAACATCCTAGTCTAATTAACTTTAAATACTGTTTTAGAATGATTCCACTAATCTGAAACCTCATCAAAGCATCGTTTTCAAGCTAGCATATACATATCTCTATGAAAGTTATTTTCTATTAGATAACGTGTCTCCCATCTTTATAAGAAAACTAGGCGACAGCGCTTCTACGCTGATTGGTTAATCTAATATTTCTCTTATTTTCTTCTTCTGTTATAGGCATTGCAATGGTTTCTCAGTCCAGTTTCTTACCTCTCCGACAGACTGGTCGGAGCATTAAACGCTTTCGCACCGCTTGTCGTTCGACGGGCCTAGCGATCGACCTGTTCTCCTTAAACCTCCCACTTGCCCTCCAAAACTCACAAAATATGAGCCCGAACTGACCAAGGCATATGACACTGAGGAGATTCCTTTCTCTCGTCGCTCTTTGTTCAACTGGTTCTTATTTTGCCGTTTTGGGTTCTTGTGGGAGCAGTTCTATCTTACCACTACTAATAATGATTATAACATTACTAATATTATTAAATGTTGAATAAATTGCGGTGCATGCCTGTGTCTTATGGCTTGTTCGCCATCTTTTGCGGTGATTACATGGGGGTGAGGCTTCAAATATATAATGGAATATTTAATTGGTTTGGTCACATTTAATTTATTACTTTGGTGGGGTAACAAAGTGTAGGAGTAACAAGACTGGAGGCCACTAATTTAGGAGTTAGCAAGTAGGAATTGCAAAAAAGTAAAACACAAAGAGTTACTCAGGTCAAAGTGTATTGAATAAACCACGGTAGGAAATCGGGAGGGGGGAGGGAGGGAGGGAAGGAGGGAAGTGTGTGTGGGAGTGGAAATACAAAAACAATTTATGAGTCACTTGGGGGAGGACGCGAGTAAGGATAAGATTGCAGATGGGCTTTTAAACGAGACGGGATAGTTACGGAAAAAAGGCGAATCGATAAACTTGTCTAAATATGATGGGTGGGTGTTTGAGTCGTGGAGACATAAAGGCATAAAATTGATGTATTTTTGTAAAGAATGTAACTAAAGAGCAATATTGAAAAAGTCATGGAGAGCCATCCTTAGACTTTAATGTTAAATAAGGTTCCTATCTAGTGAGGAGGATTTTAATTGATATAGTATCAGTGACATCAACAGAATCGAGGAGAAATGTGATTGATGCACAACCGGTGAGTGGGATAGTCTGAAGCACTTGTCAAGTCTGAATGATAAAGGAAGTGGCAGAATTTAAGTTTATCATTTGGAAGCTTTTATGATAATACTTATCTATCCAGGATGAGTGTTGAAAAGCTTGGGAGTTATTCAGACTACTAATAGGTTGTCTATTGTCATTCAAATTGTTAAGTGATCAGATGACAAATCCTCAATTTATTCTGATTTCTGCAATGTGTGGTTCAATTTGTTCAGATAATATCATGAAATTAGATATGAAAGATTTATATACAAAGCCCACTACAGGAGTGCGCAATATAGTATCGTGAATAATGTCGGATATGTATGTAACATGAATACAAATTTATTTATATAACATTTTCCATAGGATATTTGTAAGCACATAGAAAGGCTATTCATAGAAATCAATGAAAAACACGTAAATAATTCATGTTTCTATCGTGCTAAATATATTGGTTAAATAAAGAGATTTCCACATTAGTTCCTGATGGGCTGACGAGCGTGAATGTTATTACGAGGCATTTCGCTTACCTTCTCACAAACATTTGGATCGGATGCTGATAAAATAGAAATAAAGAGGGCTAAAAAATTAGATCTTTGAAAAAATTAAACGCAACAGATTTTATAGCTTATAAGGAGAATAAGGGCTCTGTTGTTAAAGTATTTATAAATTATTTTCAAAATATTTATTTAATCTTTAATTTATTCAAAATATACTTCTTATACAATATTTTATCAATGTGATTGAACGAATTTATCGAATTTCGCGTATAGTCACGTCAAGGACAAAGTAGTGATAAGGCCGTCTATGGATATCAAAGCACATATTTTTCTTCACCGAAAATGAGCCTTGGGTTCTCAAGATTATGTCCATCATTTGATAATGTTATTAACGATCCGTTATTATTGTCTTATTTTCTTCAATATTTAAGCTCAACGAAGTTGGAAAATATATTTCGTCTTTGGTTAGAGCTTTCCAGTTGCAAAGGTCGAAAAAGTAATAGCGCAGAAGAATTCGAGTTTAAATCAGAGGAAAAAGTTCTTTCTGATAAGGAGCTAGACAAACTTCGAAAAAAGATATCAGAATTAGCCGTTAATGATGTGACAACTATTTACTTTCGTTACCTCTCTCCTGAAGCCAAATTGACAGTAGATTTAAATACAGAATTATTATCTCTCACACTATGTAGGTCGAATTTTGCTCATTTATTCTTTAGCAAGAATTATGGAAAATCCTAATAATATTTCGGCTTTGGATCCTTGTCTTCGGTTTGCCGAATCTAAACTTCGGTTAAGGTAACTGGGTGATCCTTCTCCTATCTTGCTTTAGTTTGTTTCCGGGTTTTCTGAAAAGTGAGCTATTTTCCCAATTTTGCTCTGAAATCATACTCAACGACCAGCTCACCTTAAATGACGTATTATTTGAAGAGTCTCTTTTGGTATTCTTCGTTGAGGTACGCAGATCTTTTTTTCAAATTTCCGCAATGTAGTTTCTTGTTGGTGATCCAACTTCGACTTTATTGACTTTCCTTATGGCTGTTAATGCATATAAGAAGGAGTTCCATGAGCTCATGCTCAAACGCGACTATCATGAAACAATCGAGAAACGATATGAACAACTTCTTCATGATGCCACAACAATTTGCGCGAAGTTTGTTTACATTTCTAATTAATTATCTCCATAGGTACCTCTCTCCTGCTTCAGATGACTTTATGGGTCTCACACTTGAACAATATCGTGACGTGCTAGACTCAGCCTGTTCTGAGAAAGAACCTCGAATTAACTGTTTCGATGATCTCTATAAACTGATATTTAAAACTGTCGAAAAAGTACGTTTTCTCATATTGTTAAAGTATGATATAGAACATCCTTCCGTCGTTCTTTCACTCTGCACCCTTTGCGCGATATCGGCACAGTTTTGCGAAGAAATCTGGTTAGTCAACTACTCATCATTTGACACACCGCATTCCACTGGCCATTTTCTCAACTTTTGACGTTGTTCAGCACTCTCCTTGCACACATTTCACTCTCCCTTGGCTGTGACTATCCACTTTTGTTGTCTTTCTTTTTCACGTTTTCTTTTCATTTTTGAACGAGTATTTTCTACGGATTTATTTTCAGATGATATGAAGCATGATCTTTTCTATCTAGTAAATGTATTTTCATATCAGAATGGTAAGTTTGGGTTATTGTTTCCATTTTAAATGATGTATTGAGAGGGAAAATGTCTTGTCAACGCCCATTATTATTTGCGGAAATGCAGCATTATTGTGTCTTCTAGGTATTGTCAATGGCTTTCATGTTCTATGAAATGTTGTTTGTTGGCTTTTCTACTATAAAAAGTAGGTACAAGTTGATGGTTGAATAATGTTCTGCCAATAGTGAAGTTTGTTTGTGTAGCGTATTCATCATAAGCTTTATGAAACGTAAAAGTATCGAAGAAGACTAACGTTCCTTTAATTAGACGTATGTACACACACTACCAATATTTTAACCGAAGTTTCTAAAATTGCTTTGTGTGCCAGTGATACGGCGTTGAACTGAATATCTTTAGGGTTCATTCTTTGGATAAAATAATCGATAACGTCGACTGATCGTAGCACACATTGAGATGGCTAGATCTAAGCCCATTAGTAAGAGGTTCCTAAACGTTTCCCTTTCACCATGAATAAGCTTTCTCGAAGAACTTTGAGAATATTATCGTCTACATTGATATCAAAAGATATGAAATGGAATATTTAGCAATATTTGCAGTCATATTTTCTGCATGTCAAGCGCTTCTTGTTAATCCGCACATTCCCAGCAAACGATGCATTATTCCCACTTTATTTTCTACCTTAAGTGTTAAAAAATAAATCAATTGATGAGCTAATGGGTGAGAAAGCGAAGTTATCGTTCTTTATGGATCCGTCCACTGCTAATAAACGTGGGAAATAATAATTCAGACGAATGCTCTATTTAGTTGGAGATGAAATGCGGTTCTCTAGCACGTTAAGGTGGAAAACCGTCTCATGTTGTAAAATTTAGCAGTCATTTTAAAGACTTAATAAATATTAAGAGGACTGATATTTTTAGTATAATACGTTGGATTTCTTATTCGTTCAGCAATGGAAGTAAATCGAATGCTATTTCTACACTCGATGCGGTGGGTGACACAGTTGTACCCTCATTCGGTCCTTGGAAATCACTAACTTACAACATATGTATATATATAATGGAGATTAAAAAAGAATCCCTGTCGCTTTAATGAAAATTTTTACGGACTTCAAGGCATAATTTAAGGTGTAATGTATTACGCGGTTTAAGCTTGAAGTATTCTCTGAATGTTACATCTTACCACTTCCCAATGTTAAACAATAATGAGATAAATCTAGTCAGTTACCCACACTTGTTTAAGTCTAAGTCACGTTTTGGTTGGTTATGCTTGAGATTGTTCTATCACCAAAACACATGTAATTATGGTTTAGATAGTTAAGTAAGCATTAACTTAACTTACCTGCCCAATTTAAACTCATGCGCAAATAAATGAAATGGGTAAGGATTAGCAAAATCTTCCATTTAGATTTTAAAATTTATTTTGGCAGTGACAGTTTCCAGTGACAAGTCTCCTGGTTGTTCCTCTCTTATTTTATTAAGAACAGTACATAATATTCGCCGTAGTATTTCTCCAAGATGAATCAGCTGTTTGTGTTGGAATTTAGTTAAAAACTTAATGTAATAACGTTAGGTCTATCGCAGCCATATTGATCAAATAGTTGGAATAAGTCGAGTCACTCATGTGTGCAGATCAGTTCGGAGGTGGCAGACAAGCCATCCCAATTTATTAGGTTTATATACAAAACATTTCTTCGTTGGACGTCAGTCATGTCTCGTTGTCGGTGTATCGTCTCGATGTGATGATAGACACCCGTTTAGATATCTGTGTGCAAACATGCAAACACACAATGGGACCACCTGTGGATACTATAATGGGGATCTTACTGACAGGCAATCATTTCTATTCGCCATGTGTTGATGGACATCTGCTGGCTATAGCACTTAACTTATAGGATTTAAAGTAAATGCTGATATTGCAAATGCATTTTTTAAAGTATTTTCTTCACTACGGACATTTTTCATTCCATGCCTTAAGCGAGAAGCATATTTAATTTCACCTTGCTTCTAATTACGCAAAACGTGTTTTTCTAAATGTTTTTGTTTCCCCAATTTCAGGGATTAAGACGCGTTATGTACGCAAACATACCTCGGAAAAGGACCAATCAAAATGCCAATTAGCTCCAATTCAGCTGAATGTTCTCGCCCTTTCTGATCCTTCACTAACCAATCGGTTGCCACGAGTCTACGTAAACGAACCGGCCTCAAACGACGAGTTAGTTTAATAGTAAATCAGCCTTGAAATTAATTCCAAATTATTGCTTTTATCCGTGGTAGTACAAAATAACTCAACAACTTTTTATCATGGAGAGCGTCTAAACAAAAAAGGGGGAATAGAAATGACTTGAGCAATATCCGAAAGTTGCTGGGGTAAGTCCAGGATCAAAGCATCTGAACTCTGAAATCACCGGGCTGTCGCTTTTAAATTTTCTTTCATATTTTTTAAGAGTTATTTCTTACCATAGCTACATTTAAATTCTGGGTGAGATGTTTTTAAATGATTTGTAACCACCCCCCTTTTCACATAGCTCTTGTTGCGGCCATCCACTGAGCTAGAAATTCTATCAGTTTGTGCAATGTCTGCGTTTCTATGATGGTCTGTTCACCAGGATCTTCTCATCTCACATGCGTTTGCAAAGTGTCAATAACACAGAGTGTGCATGCAGATTATTTCCACTTTTTCTCACACTTTTTATTTATGGTTGGTGCTCTAGTAAGTGCGGGACTGATGAGTGGGACCGACAACTTAAAACACCTTTCCGGTCATCCAGGTCTAAACAATTTGGACGTAGAAGCTCAAGCGAAAATTCAAAAACTTAGTTTCAAACTACCTGAATTATTTTATTACAGTTTTTCATTCGATTCATTAGCTAATCCTTACATAATCTCACTTATAATGCAACCAACTGTGAGAATTTCAATTTTATCAAAGTTCATTATTTCCTTATAGGGAAGTGAAAAATATGGGAAAGAAGATGTACAAACTGCCATTTTTTTTCAAGAAAGGTGAGAGGTTTTTATCACTCTAAATATATTTAGAGATATTTATTTACATTTTTGTTTATTCTCTTTTTAGATAATGGTTAGGCAGTGTGTACTTTATTCAGAAGTTTACTCCAAGTGGATGTCTTGTTTAATGCGTTTTATTTTGTTTTTGTGTGTCTGTTTCCTGTTATAATTGAAGAAAACGAGTTACAAATATATCTTGATGCATTTAGTGGACTGTGAAGTCCAATCAAGCAACTTTCTTTGATACAAAACCCAGACTACATCCAAACGGGGTTCAAAACTTAACGCACATCTCACTCATGTATGTTTTATTGAGTAAATATTTTGGTTTACTTTAGAAACTTTTGCCAAAATATGTAGAGATTAACGTTAACGATCACAATTTGAAATTTTGAGAATAGATAGATCTTCTCACCTGGTTCTCACAACAAAAATATCAAATAAATATAATTTTCTAGATAAATCAGCGATTGTGTTGATTAACCATCACTTTAAATAAATAAGAATACAAGTTATAACTTAATTAGCATTAAATTTTCAAACTCAAGTCTTATTTTGACAGATATTATGTCAGTACCAAATAAGATCGAAGACGGCGAATGGTATAAGATTTCGTGGGCGACATTATAAGAGAGTTAGAGTCCTGATAATCTGAGGTATAAAAAATAGAGCGATCGCAGAAAAGGGAGAAATTAAATGGCTTTTACATGGTTTACTGCTTGGTAAAATATGTAACATAGAAATGTAGGGTTGATAAAGGCAAAAAGTCCTTTATTTCTGGTATTATATTTAATCTCCTTATCGAATTTGTTTGCCAAGGTGACAATTGCAAAGCAACAGGTCAGCCCGCAGTTTTTCGTAAAATGTCATCGCATTCAAACTTATAAAGTATCATTGAGACTACTCAATCAATATTAATTCTCGAATTTTTGAGAAATTCATGTATCTCTACTAAATTTATCTAGAATGTTAATAAAAAGATTGAAAGTCAGATTTATTAAATGGGATATTTAAATTCCCCAAAAACGTTAAGTCTACTGGGGTCACATCAATCGAATATTTGGAATGAGTCAAGCCACTCATGTAGCCAGATCAGTTCAGAGGTGGCAGACAAGCCATCCTAATTTATTAATTAGTAAATTTCTTTTGCCTGATATTAATGATGCAGCTGAAATATCCAGCCATTTTCAACTGAGTATTGATCATATCCTGATTAGCCAAAAGTAACAAATGGCGTAAGATTTCAAGATCAAACCAATCTGATAGTGATATAATATGAAGTCATGGGAGCCGGAACCGTTCATGCTGTTAGTTTAATGACGATAGTAAGCATGCATACAATTATTTCTTCGTGCGACAGTCAAATGCAATTGTTACTATCATCACCTGGTGACTGGCATTTGCGAAGACTTTTTCAATCGACTGGAAAGGATTGTGATTCGGACCACCAGCTGTTTATTGAGATATCCCTCATCTATTAGTTACTGGTAAATTATTTTGCAGTTGCATGAGTTAAATTTCTTCCTTCTTTTTAGGTACTTTCGTGTTTGGAATACAAACAGGAATAAAGCCGAGATAGAAGTAAACTTGCGCCAGTATCATGTACATAATGCCATTGGGATTTGGAATTGAAAAATCTGGAAAGTCCTGCGTTAGTGGCGTTAGCAGACACATCTATTATTTATTTAGATTCCCAATACGAATCAGTGCTAACAAAAATTGTCAGTACTGCCCATTTAATTGGATGAAGTGCTTAAAAAGAACTTTATTTACAAAAGAATTAATAAATGCACGAATATTCTAATTATAATTGCTTTAATTCCTTTAATTAAATCTAATAATAGAAAATAAGTGATCATATTTTATTTGGGCTTTAAATTAATAACACATTGTGCGCACATTAGAACACTCCCAAGGTTAGGTTGTTCCCGCGTAATGGATGAAAATAGCCTAGAAGGATCTTTTGTAATTCCTGGTTAGATATTATTTCAATTTTTATACTTTCTAGGTGAATTTCTTGGTGTAAAGAGTGAAAATACAGAGGAAGGGAATTGCACTCACGTCAGTTCAGGCAAAATTCTTGCTGCCGTTGCTGGTCGTGTGAAAGTGGATAAAGATGGCTCATATGTAGTTGATTATACCGTTTTATTTCATTTTTCATTAGAAAAAAATATCAATTGTTCCATTTCAAGAAGCGAGCCCAACTCCTGATATTGATTCAATTGTTCTCGCCAAAGTAATATTTTCAATTACCCTCTAAATGTCTGCTTCAGATTACTTCTATCAATCGTCGATTCGCTCGATGTGACATAGTTGCAATTGGCAATCGAGTTCTTGCAGGTCCTTTTCGGGGACTGATTAGACGGGAGGATATTCGAGAAACCCAGAAAGATCGTGCTGAACCATCACTCTCTTTCAGACCTGGAGATTTAGTTCGAGCGAAAGTGATTAATATTGTGGGTTCGAGCTCTGGTTCCTACATTTCGTCATGCCTTCCCGCTGCTGACGAGTGTTCTCCAATGGTTGGAACTATTGTTGCAGCTGCTCGGACAGTCGCAGGCGCCGTTCAGCCATCTCCTGCCCACGCTGTGTGCGGTTCCAGTTCAGCAACCACGACCTACCTTCTCACAACTGCTCAACCAGAATTCGGCGTCGTAGTTGGCTTTGGACGGCCGTCTTTCAGTGGAATGACAGAAGTGCTTGGTGCTACTAGTGGTTGCCCACTCCTACCTGCTTCCTGGACAGAAATGGTTTGCCCTAGGACCCTAACTCGATATCCAAGGAAGGTGGCTCGAGTGCCAGATGAACTTACGGATATTTTGTGCTCGAGTGCTATGCAAGGCACAGGTACTTCTGAGTGAAGTCTATGTACATTGTGTACAAATTATTAAGCTGTAATGTTTCTGTTTTGTAAATGAGGAGTTCAATTTGATAATCTGTATTCAAGTAGCTTCAATCCCATGTAGCTAGTTATCTTAAGAGCTAGACCAAACTAGACTAGATATCCTCCCATTAAAACTACTGACCTTCTTTGGGCTAACAGGATGCAACGATCCTTCACGAGTGAGAAGACCAAGAGTTAAGTGTGATCACGTGTTTATTGGACAGTTGGAAGTTGAGAGGAGCAAAAAAATATGAGGGGGAATTGGGACTGAATAGGATGCGACAATGCTGAGGGCGAACAATCTGGATTGAGGGACAGGGGGAATGAGGTTGTTAAGACTGTTGATTGATTTTGTGTTCTTGTCGACAATTAGGGAAGAGCTGAACCAGAAATTACGCATTGCATAGAGGGACTGAGCAAGCTTGAGTCAGAATGCGCAGGTGCCACGGTGTTATCAGTCTTTATAATCTATGTTTCGAGACATTTCTGAAATGGTCTGAAGATCTTACTAAATACTGGCATACTTTTACCGACATCTCTCGAAAATAGTCTAATAAAATTTGGTCTGATTAGTATTAAACGCGACCTAGGCTTTGATAGGTAGGTAGTTATGTGAGTTGACCTTCACGTGAGTTTATGAATGAGTTGATTGGAAGAGGGAAGCAACTATGATTCAGGAGAAGGGGGATATTAACATCTGATTTGTGCAAGTATGACCAGATGGGGAAATAAATGATTAACTGTTGGAAACAAGGAGTACTTTAAGTGACTAGTTAATGAAAATGAAACTGAATAACAATGAATTTTAGGTGACAAGTGTTGGAAGCGTAAAATTCATGAAAACTTGGAGATTTATTGAATAATTTGAGTGCTATACCAAACAGATATCAATAAACATAGCGATCAAGAACGATGAAAGGTTGGGAACAGTATTCCACTCAGGCGATCAGTGTGTAGAAAGAAACTTAAATAGCGTCCAATCATCGAGCGAGGACATAGACAGTTAGCCATGACTGACGTCTCACGAAGAAATATTTTTATCACTAGCCACCTCCCGATCATTCTGGCGACATTAGTGTCTTGATCTGCTCCTTCGATGTGCCAGTGTGCAAATAATATCTATGAATCGATACCAATTCTAAGTCCGAGAGGATATGACAGTATTCATTAGCTTGTATTCATCTAATTTTCGTTTATAGCGTGCATTCGAGCCTTCCTGATTCAGCCATCATTTACAGCCGAGCCATTGGAATGGAGGGAAAGGTAACATATGGATTATTAATATTCCAACAGATAGTGAGCACAAAATATGGAAGAGGACAATTTTAAAAGCCTTTTGATATCGTTTACTGAAAACTTATGATGGTGAGTTGGGCTTCCTGGACCCCTCTCCTATGGAGATGCTAGCGGCAGCTAAATTAAATTTTTAATCTATCAAGAAGAACGTAGAATGTGTTATGAACGTGTTGAATCATAACTCTGTGCTGTTACGTGGACGGTGGTCACATCGATCAATGAAGCTACTCATGTCCCTGGATCAGTGCAGAAGTGGCCGGGCAGCCACCCCAATTTACTGATAGGTGAAATAGGTTTACATACAGTACATTTCTTCGTTAGACTGCAGCTATGTCTCGTCGTCGATGTCTGGCGTCTGTTTAGGCATATAAACACACAGCTGGACCGCCTGTGGATGCCGCAGTCGAGACCTTATCGCCAGTTGTTGATGAACGTTTGCTGCCTATAGCATTTTCCGTCCAAATATGAGATTGCCATCTTGGGTAATTGAGACGACTCCTTTGGTCAGTCAGGGTGTTGTTTAGTATCTGAGCGTTTCATTCAACAACGCCTAAAAGAATGTCAAGTATTTGTTTTACACACGTTAAGGTCTGCTAAATAGTAAAACATATGAGAATCATTTTTGTGGAAAATATTATTTTCTTATATGTAGCGTTGTCATACGGCAATTTTTGTTGGTCGTTCATTAACGAATAAAGGACAATAAAGCAGTTACCTCCTTGACACCAAACCCGCTCTCGTTATCACAACCTGCGTTCTACTCACTCAGCTCTGATATTTACTCGCTTTCTTTCATTTGCTCTTCTTAAGTTCTCACATTACCTCCTCTTCATCCAGCACATTCCTCCAATTTTGCCTAATGCACACTTACCAACTTAATGTTGAGAAAGGCTGTTGCATTCTTGTTACATATAAGAAAATAATATTTTTCACAAAATAATTCTTTTATGTAATTTACTTTATTTTTCACTTTTTAATTCCTACTTCTTTTAATGCCCTTTAATTCGAACGAGTTCATTTACATTACGATTGTAAATGGCACAGATGATAAATCGACCTATAGATACGAAAACGTGCCTCTTGTGTTGATACAGCGGTTTGGGTCGTTTTGTATTGTGGTGTTGTCGGGTCGTGTTTGTAGCTAGTGTAATGTCTTAGAGAATCTAAGAGTCCGTTACGATATCCTACAGAGAAGGGCAGGTTATAACAATTCTGATAGGCCTATGGGAGACCAATACATCAAAGTTCAAAGAGCGGCCTGAATGATACGCGGGTTTATATGTAAAATGAACAAGGTTAAAAGATGGGTGCAGACGAAATGACGGATCGATTGTCGAAGAGGGAATGATATGGTAACATAAAATGATAAACAAATTCTGTGAATTTAAATAAAGAAGTTCAGAATCATGACAAATGATACAAAGTTGAAATGCGTAAAGGTGAGCTATTTCTATTTCATGGTGATAAAACGCATACATTTAGAGGTTCAAGGTGTAGAATTGGCATGGGCTTCTTGGTGAAACTTTTATGATGATGACTTATTTAATGGATCTATCCAAAGTTTCATTTGTCTCGGATGCATACTCAGTTTATCGAAGTGACTAAATAAAAAACCCACGTAAATTAATGGCTACATTACTATGTCATTGCTAGATCAGTAAGGAGTCCATGTAAGTTCAGATACTTCCCTTTAGAATGGGTATAGAAAAAAATATTCATAAACATTAATTTGATTTTTTATTGTCATTTTTTAATGACTGCATGGCGATGTCATACAAAACAATCTCGATAACCTGGAAGAAGGTCTATCGAGATGTACCATTTTAATCACATGATCTGCTTGCGAAATTCACCCAAATGAAACTGAGTGTTTCACTCTGATATCATCTCAAAACATCGAAAGATTTCTTTTTCATTAAACCTAACGTCTGATTCAAGATGTAGCATTGTGCATTTGATAATTATATTACATTGGTAATTTTGGTCATTCTACTAAAGATGAGTGGTCATTTTTATAAAATCCATACTCATTAATGTTCACTGAATAGAAATATAGCTGTTCTTCAAAGCTATATAGTATCAATTCGATGTATGAGGGGATTGATACAGCATTGTTACTGACTGGAAAGA
Source organism: Hymenolepis diminuta (assembly GCA_900708905.1). Classification (NCBI taxonomy): domain Eukaryota; kingdom Metazoa; phylum Platyhelminthes; class Cestoda; order Cyclophyllidea; family Hymenolepididae; genus Hymenolepis; species Hymenolepis diminuta. Next base: position 883,967 of record CAADRB010000013.1, read on the forward strand.
CGTAGAAAAAAATAGCAGTATCAACAACGAAAAGAGGATGAAGTTAATTTATTGATTTGACTTCTACAGAATCTGAATATAACAATTAGCATTGCTTTATTAAGTGAAAGGAGAGAGTCGCTGTCGTTGATCAATAAACAACTATTCACAAATTAGATTTGAAGCTCACGTCATAACTATTTTAATGCTTGAATGAAAATAAGTGCCAACAAAATTTAGGGGATAAACCACTTGCTCCTCCAATACATCGTGGTCAAATACTATTGAGCAAAATAGTGATTTTAGTAACTAAACATCTTTAAAACTAATTGAACAAAATTTAAGGAAATTAATAATATGACTGTGATCATAGAGGGTCTGTAACAGGCAGTTTTCTGCTAGCAATCGCGTTGTTAAGTTTGAAAAAACATCAGTCCATTCAGAAAGTTATGCAATTTTTAAATACCTCAGTAATATAATCGTGCAATTTTAGTTTTTAGGTTAAATTATTTAAGTAAATAGTAAAACTTATATGAAAACAAAAATCGCACAAATTTTGTTTTTTACTCTGGTTGTATCGGCGCACTTTTCGTGGGTTATCAAAGTCCAGAATATCTATCCCTATAAATCTCGTTCGGAAATGGCTTCGATTGTTACTCCTGGATTAAAGACTGGCAGCAAACCCGATTTGATATCCATAATTAACGGATTTGAAGGCGATGTACATGATGCTGTTTTCCTTAACAAGGAAAATTATATTTTGACAAGTTCCGAGGATAGGTAATTTTTCCTTGCAATCAAACTTTTCAGATCTTTGAGGTTGTGGGTGATGCGAGATAGTGGCAGATATTGGCCGTCAGTAGAAAAGGTGCTTCCGAGTAAGTTGGTTTACATTTCCCTAATGCACTTTAGGTCCCGCTGTTATCATTTTGTACGACAGCCCAACAAGTCGAGTTATCACTGGCCTTGCAAATGGTACGATATCTGATTTCACTCTCACTGCTGACTTGAATTGCATAAATCATAATCGTGACATCCTAGCCCATGTTGACCGAATCACTGGTCTAATGTGGGTTAAGGAATTAAAACTCATCATTTCAACGTCGAAGGATCAGATGTGTACCTGGTTTAATGATGAAACTGGTCAACCCATTGCTTCCTTTAATATTGAAGCTGTTGGAACATGCTTACAGTAAGTAAATCGTGTGCTCCTCTTTTAAACTCCTTAATATCAATTTTTAGGTTTGATGCCGCTACCAAGTGTCTATTTGTTGGCGATGCGAATGGAAGAGTCACACTTCTTAGCTTCGCAAAATCTCGTGATTTTTCGTCTTATGAGCTGATCCGTCAGTTGCACGGTCACACAAAAAGTGTCACCTCGATGTGTTGGGATGCAGTCACTTCTCGTCTCATCTCCTCTTCTGCGGATAATTCTGTCATTCTTTGGGATATTGGTGGTGGAAAAGGAACTGCCTATGAACTTCAAGTGAGTTATTCCTGCCATCCTTATATTCACTTGTCGCTGAATTGGGATTTATGAGCTCTCGACTTTTTTATTCTTGTGGTTCTCATAATGCTGCGCTAACCTGTCTTATCTAGCTCGACTATTAATGCAAAAATTTCAAAATTTTTTAAAATCTAGTATCATAGTAGATTATGTTAAATCATTTTCGAAGTGCAATAAAGTTTTATTGAAGTAAAATGTTTGACTAATTAAATGAGCCATACGAATTTGGCAAGTATTCTAACCTTTCCATTTCCCATACTAAAAGTAGATTTATTTAAATTTATTTTGAAAGTTAAATCTTCTACTCCTTATAAGAGTTATTTTTTGCATATGTTAGGCCTTCATTTATTTTTAGCTTTCCTTTGTTCTGGTGTTAGTGTACTAATTAAATTAGATTAAACTGTTTCCTATCATTTTATGGAAATGTTCCTTTTTAAATCTTCACCTTTTCTCTAGCCTTTCCAAGAGAGTTGTTATTAAATAACTCTGAGGGGGGTGAAAGTACACCTATACTGGATTCCTGTAGCAGGGTAGCATCATTTATCGTAATCTTGACCATTCAGTTGTGAAATAGGGAAATTGTTTAACACGTCATTTAAGGCCAGTTCGGTTTCTTAAACATTCACTAATTTGGTCTGTCTGGGGTTGAGGTCAGTATGCCAACTCTATTTGGGAAATCTTAATTTGTCTCTATTTCTATGATATAATGTTCTTTCTCCTATTCTGTCATATTAAAGCACGAATCGAATCGTTTCCGTTTCACTTAAAGTTTCGAAAGATTAACGAAGATTTCAATTTCTTTTATTAATCCTTACCTGTGAATGTACAAAATTTTACCACTAAACGATTGCGTTTCTGTCAAATTTTAGTCCATTTCTTTTAAGTGCTAATATACAAAGAAATAGATTTGATAAAATATAGTTAAAACCTCCAATTACTGTTATTCTCATTACACTCGAGACGGAAGAAGGTCGACTTTATTCACCTAAATAGTTAATAAAGAACTCTTTTGAACTATGCCAACCCAATTTATCAAGTCCTAACATATAATTAACGGCCAGGGTAGAAGTATTCACGTTTAACTAAGTGACTAAGGTAATTAACATGAAATTAAGGTCAGGTCTTGACAGATCACTAGAGTTTTCACATCCAGCTTTTAGGAGATTCTTAACGGCCGTAGGCCTATTGTAATTGACTGAACTATTATCTTTATTGTTCATTTATTCACATAGTGAATTATTAAAAACGTGATCATAATACAAAATTTTGTGCAACATACTATCCTATCTGCTTCATGACGCACCTTAAAGATCTCCTCAGGTGATGCTCGAATATTAGTGTACAAGGGACTGATTTCTTAAAAGGAAAAAAACTGAAAGTTGCTTCTCGTCATTGTGGATCGCCTTGAAGGACTCTTAAGTGCTATCTGGAAATAGTTTTTTAAATAGCATCTATACCTCTTCTGTAGGGTCACAAAAACACTGTCACAACGGCCAAATGGTGGCACAAACCGTTGTCATCCTCAGTCAAAAACGGTGAAAATTCTTCATCGGCCAGTGACGCACGCCCAGGAGCTAACTATGCAACCTATGTAATCTCCGCAGGTCTAGACGGTCTGGTCTACTTCTGGCTAATCGATGGAGAGGATTCGCGCGGCAAGCGGGTGCATCGCCAAGAGACGCCCAACTGGGCCGAATCGGACGTCTGTCAACTTTGCAACGCCGCCTTCTTCTGGAATATCAAGAAAATGTGGTCCGATATGTCTGTCGGTGTTCGACAGGTGAGTTTCTTATGTCCCAACCAATTTTAACATCATCGTTAACGTGAAGTTTTTTGCAAGAGCCATTTTGAAGAGAAGCTGAGCTTACAATCACAGGTCCAAATGATTTGATTTTTTTCACAAAACTAGACAATAGGAGGCTTTGGGGCGAACCAAGGGAGATAATTAGGGAGAAATATGGGGAAATAAAGGTGCAGATTACCTTCCCCCTATCCAGGTAAATTGTTGTTAAATTTAAGCTCAAAGCCAAATACTCGATTAATGAATCGAAACTTGTGATGTTTATGCAATATGGCGTTGATTTATTCGCCATTCTGAACAAAAGAGTTAATTTCTGGTAAGCTATTTTTCGATAAGTATTTATCCGTGTGGTCGATTATTTTAATCAGAATCGCCACTGTGCTTGGTGATCTCTTACTTGTCAGGTGAGCACATTTCTGCTGCCGAAATGTGAAGTGATATTATCGCAGTTAATTTGCTTTTAATGTTATTGCAATTTACAGTTTATCGAGCAGATAGAGAGTGGAAGGGACAGAACGTGAGACAGAATGCGAAGAAATCCAGTGACATTATACGATTTTATTATCGATTGTAGTGGACTTTGGACTTCGATGGAGACCCAAATTCACATTGAAGTTTATGCTAATTAAATACACAAAACGTAATCTATTCTACAACTCCCACTGTTGGACTACTAACTCTATGCCATTATATTGCTCGCTACATTGTACTCCCCGAAGTTAGAAGGCTAGGGAGTAACTGATTGTGTCTATCCAATTTAGGCACTGTTGAGACGCTGTTTTGTGAGCTGTTTCACATAGTTTTAGGAGACCTAAACAAGGCGATTTTTAGTTGCAGAATGCAAAAGTCTTATTAATTCGCTAGACAGCCAGAAATGTGAGGAGTGGCGCATCACTATCTTAAATTTGGCGTTTTTTCCATTAAAATCAATAATCTAATTTTTTTATTAGGGCTCGTATTGAAAAAGGAAAGACCTTCGAGATAATTTTGTGAATTTTGCTTTTGAAAAGTACGACCTCAAATCGGATTCCTTGAGTCACAGTACATACAAATGCTTCTGTAATTAATTTCACGAAGTTTCACGATAGTTTGGAATTATTCTCCACTATGAATTCAAATTCAGGTGTGTATTTTCATAGTAACACATTGAATCGCTTTTCTAATCTTATAATACCCCTTCTACCTACTGATAACGGTTAGTTTAGCTGGCGTATATTTGCTGTTCAGCATAAAATGCTTATACCTATTCGTTTTTTTGTTAATTTCACCATTGAAAGTGATCCACAGAATCAGATGTATTTAGATTTCTGTGAGTAGTAATTTAAAGTCAACGAATAACTCGGACTAATATCTTTGGCTTCATAGATGCTGATTTTAAGATATTGAAACCTGGTAAAAATGGAGTGATGTAAAAGGCATAAAACTCACAGATTTAACGAATTGTTAGGGTATGGCTGTGAGATTTCTGCTCTGTTGTTCATTCCCTTCTTGATTACTCCTTCGTTAACCCGGGAAAAATTGTGTGTTTAATTAATCATTTGAAGAACTTCCCGGGGTTATTGAAGAAAATGTTAATACTTAACTTGAGTAAAGTGTAATAATTCTGCAGCTGTTCTTATGAACAATTTGTATTCTATCATCCCTTCTGCTGACCAAAATTAATCTGTGTGGTTGGGCATCCACGTTGCTGGATATTCGCCGATGGATAGTGAGCAGGAATAAAACGTTCTAGGAGGAGGAACTGTTCAAGGCAATCATCAAAAATTTTTTTTTTATTCGGTGCTGTGCGTATATTTTGTGGCTCCGAAATTGCTGATCTTTAATTGTATCTTTCTGTATCAATTTCTGTATACCTTTTTCCCCTTGCATTTAGAGTTTCAGCTATGTTGGAAAAGTCTAGAACTCACCGAAGGCATAATACGTAACTTTGGTCAAAATAGTGTCTCCTGTAGTGGGTGGTTAGTTGGTTGCCCCATTTTCCGCATCCATTTATGTGACTGTGTATTGAAATTGATTACACGATCAGTTGTTTATTTCACTTGCAATAGGGGCACCAGTAGTCTAAAATGCAAGCACTCCTAACGTATGCGTTAGCTGTACTTAATTAGTATTCATTTATTAAATCACACTTTATCAGTATAACCCATCAGCTGATATATGTTGGATTCTCAGATCTCTATCACCAAATCAAATAAGGAGTAATATTATCGTTGAAAGACTTACGTATTATCAGTTTTCTGAATGGTAACATTTTTTGCGGCCTTTTTCTGTTTACGTACCCTGCATACTGCCTTTATGTTGACAATGTTGACAGTTCTTAAGTGAAAATGAAGTCCGAATCATATACCGCCCACCTGATTAATTGTGATGTTTATTCAGATGGCGATATTTACATAACTAAATAGTGTTTTAAATATGTATTTTATATTAGAAATTATTCACTGCCTCATGGCATCAACGCCAACGTGTACTTCAACTCTTGTTGATAGAAATTAAATGGTAAAAATTACCAACCGTATTAATTAAAGACCGAGCTTGTAGAATGCCAGGCTGAGGGGTTTATAAGACTTATCTCACTCCAAGGTAGATGTTGAAAGACGCTTCTCGTCGACGGGTTTGGAGGATCATACCAGTTAGTATCAGGGATGCAAATTTCAGTTTTTATCAGCTTAAACACTCGACAGTAATGAATATGGTAATATTGCAACTCCCCACTTTTTCATCTCTAGCAACTTCTCCTGGCATCAAACAGATTATATCTAGTTTGTGATTTATGTGGCGATGCAAATATCAACTATTTCAAACCTGCATTTATAAAAACTAATAATCCAGAATGAGCTTCTCAAGTAATCCAAAGCATAGAGCTGTGTTGAAATAGTCACTTTTCAAGAACGATTTCTCGATATTTTACCCTCCATACCTTTCGATAAATATTATACTGAAAGCTTTGCATCTTTAAATCCAAGTCACATCTTAGCATGACCATTAACAGACAAATTTGTGTCGATCGTATAAACTAAATATTACCAGTTATGATAAGTTCCAATAAATAGTGGATAAGGTCAGTTTGATGTTAACGTGGGAATTTTCAGACAGTTTACCTACGAACGTCAATCTTAACCATTGATTAATACTAATTTTCCTCCTAAAATAAATAAAAGGTCTAAGAAAGTGAACTTTGTGAATGTCAAGTTCATACTACCCTTCCCTAAATTGTCCTATAAGCTGGTATCAAGGGACAGAAAGGACAAAAGTGTACTCGTAAATATACCTTCATTGTCTTTCAGCACCACTGTCGACGCTGTGGAAAGGCAGTATGCGAGAAGTGTTCCTTGAATCGTTCCATCTACCCCATCATGGGATTTGAGCGAGAAGTCCGAATGTGCACGGAGTGTTTCAAGGCAATTTCAGGCGAAGAGTAAGTTGCTCGATTCTTCCCTTTGTTCACATATCGCCGTTTTCATTGCTGATCGTCTGTATTGTTTTGTTTTGCAGCCTAACAAGCCTGGCCCATTACTTTGATGCGCGTCATCCCATTGTCCGTCAACATCTCCTTGGTGACCAGAACATTATGCTGACGATTGGCAGAAACAAAGAAGTCAAGGTAGGGACGGTTTCACTGATAGTACTTATCTGACTACATTAACCCTCAATGTGATGTGGGGGGATTTCATCCTGTAAGGAGATAAGACTGGTCTTCTAGACTAAATTTTTTCCTAAAGTTTACAAGTAGGCAGCCACTTCTTCCTAATATGCTAAGATCATGACTTGTGCCATTTATTTTGCATTACAAATTGAAAAAGTGGGAATAGAGGAGTAGGATAGGTGTTTAGCTAACCGTCTATGAGCCGTAAGGAAGCATTATCATATGACGGTTGGGGTATAAATCAGTTCATTTATTTCTGCACTTTGAACCTATCGTAATGACATAACCTTCCGACTTTTTATTCATGAAATTTATGAAGATATTACATTACTTTGCATTACTTTTCAACATTTTTTTATAAAGGAAGGTTTGATATCCTTATTCCTCCATGAATTGGATGCTCTTTTTGAACTATGGAATGCGGAAGCTGTTGCTAATTTAAGTAGTTTTCGAATGGTTAGGACGCCACATGACCGGAATGACAAAACCCATCCAGTATTGCTAAGTTAGAGATGGATGGGAATTTTTCAGTGGGTGAATCACCGAGTCATTCACTCCTCTTCCTCGATTAGCACTACATAAACATACATTGCTACTGCCCATACTTGAGCATACAGTTACAAGAGATTTATCGCTAATTAAATCCAATGATAGCTTAAACTGACTTCAGTAATTATTGAAAACCCTCTGCGTTTATACTAAGAGTGAATCGGGTGGATCTGCTCACGTTACTATTGTACACTGAGCGCTCTTAGAAGCAATGTCTAACAGTTGGGTGATAGGAGGGGTCTTAAATGGAGCTTATACCCTAACCTATCACATCATTCGTAAGCATAAATAGTTAAAACAGTTAATATGTATAAACATGAACTGATTATACACAGTGAGATTAAGGCATCCTCAAACTGTGGTTGATGATACTACTTATAATTATTTTCTACTTCATCGGATGACCTTTTCCTCTTATGCATTATGAAATCTTCATTCAGCTGTTCCTGTGTAGATCAGTTCTAATTTGCATTTCAAAAACCGTAGCCACATGCGGATGAACCTCAAACCTGTCATCAGTGTCTCTCACCATAACTCCTCGAGCCAGGCTTGCTTACAGAAACAGTTTTAATCCCCAATATTCTAATATGTGATTTAATTAGGACGTTTTGCCTCCGGATCTTTGTGCACAGTTCTCAACCCATAATCTCTCTCCCCATTGAATTAGGTAAGACTTTCTTACAAAACTGATTTCTCATTTTAGGTCTGGGATCTCAAAACATTCCTGTGATTAACCTCCCTCATCCTCATTCTGACACCACCTCTCTGCCTCGAGTGACTACCTGCGATTTCCCCATTGGATCTCTCTCTCGTGCTGAATTCTCATTGACTCACTTCCAGTTTCCCTTTACAATACTGTTTCCATATTCTTAAAAGTCACGAACAAATCAACTCTATTTGGTCCATGTAAATACCTTGCGTGCTTCAGCCTGTTACTCAACAAATCCGTTTTTCCATTCAATGCAAAAAGAAATTATTACATTGTCATGCATAAAACTCTAACAAAATATGAATGATAAGTTTTGTAAGGAGGGGTCCCTGAGAGAAACTTCATTTAGCCCATTCTGGCCAAGTAAAACAGTAGTACATCCGACGATTAGCGTACTCTGGGTTTATTTTCTCCTCATTTAAGCGAAGAAAAGTTGGCATACCTCTCCCAACAACCTGGTCGCTTGGCAGACTATTAAGATGAGCAAGCTGCCTTCGGATATAGCGGACTAGAGTATCTAACTGTTCCGCTGAGGTGTCGGGGGAGGAGATAAAGAGGTTTCTCCAAAGAGCTGCGGCTAAGGCGGCATCTGAATGCATTAAAAGGGCTTCGTCATATGCAAAAACAGATCCGAAGAATTGACTCTTGAATTGGTCTATGTGGTCATGTTGTTTACGAATTATGCCGAAAGGTTTCATTCGACCTTTCAGGTCTGTCCATATTAACTACAAGAGCAAGGTAAAAATGGTTAGGCTTCGACCAACCTGGATAAAAGCATTCTTCATAATACGACCTTCTTGTCCCTCTCTTCGTAAACGGACAAGACACATCCATATATGTAAAGTGGTAAGGGAGAACCAAGTTTGAAAAATGTCTGGAAGATTAAGTTTTTCGACGAAATCCTTAAATTCAGGATATTCTGCACAAACTGCGTATATGTTTTCACCAGAGAGCTTCAGACGTCCATTACTATACCTTAGACCGAACCCCATTTTATATTTTAGAAAATCAGTGAATCTCGGTTCAGCTTGTGATATAACTTGAGAGGTTCCAGATAAAGATGATTGAAACGCTGGAAAAGAGCGTAGAATACTGCTGCTACTCATAGAGTGAAATCT
>CAADRB010000013.1:893777-1045845 GCA_900708905.1 Hymenolepis diminuta
TCTCTTTTATTCGAACGAATTTTTTTACATTACTGTTTAAAAGAGCGCATAATATAAATAGACAAATCGATAGGGAAACTGGCTTTTTTCTATATAATGGTTTGAGTCGTTTTGTTTTGTGGTGTTATCGGGTGATATCCGTAACTAGAGCCATTTCTTAGGGAATCTAAGAGTCAGTTACTGTATCTCACAGGGAAGGACAGATTATAACATAAACCTGTAATTAGAATATATTTTCAGCAACTTTTAAAAAATTCTTTGAGCAAGAAAATTTAGGTAACGACTAAACGAAGACTTAAAATGCGCTTCCCTTTCTTGTTTTCAGACTGTGTTTATTGATTTCTCTAAGTGAATTTTTTAGGAATTATCTTTAATGAAACTTTAATTGATTATAAAGAATATGTACTGATTCTTTATAAGCATATATGTATACTATTTTATTTACACATTTATAATAACATGTAATTTCAATAATAAATATAAATTTTAATCGAGATTAAATAAGATAGACAGTAATGTGCCACTTCGCATAGAGATTTTCATTTTTCAAGTGTTGGGCATCTAACATTAACATAAAATCGTCCACGAGTTTGATTCTGAAGTACAGTAGCTATAAACTTTCTAAACAAATTCTTCATTTAGTTTATAAATACTTAACGCTTTTTCTTTTTGCTGAACAGAATGTCATCCAAAATGTTAAATTATGGTTTCCGTACATATAAAGTAATCAGTTTTGATTTGATTTTTATCAACGGTAAATTACCTTATTTCTTAAAACATTCTAAATAATGGAAAGAAAAAGTTAAAAATGAAATTATTTAAAGCTTTTAATGAACCAAACGCATCTTAAGGTCATATGTTACATTTTGTGCAAGGTACGTAATATTTAATAATATTCGTATTTTCCGAAGCTTTAGAAGTTTGGTATTAATTATGATAGTTCTATGTTCTTAACAAAAAAGTATTTCGATTAAAATATGTTCCAAAAATTACTATATATAATATATATGTTCTTATATGCGATGATAAAAACCCAAAATCTCTTTTTGCATTAAGATTTTTAATACGTATGCATACTGCACATTTAAGATATTTAAAATACTTTAGTTTTGCATGTAAATTAGTATCTTTAAATTATCAAAATAGATTATTAGAATGGATATCTGAATTTCGGTCTTATTCATTAATTAATCATAAGAAGACAAATTACTCTGATGATTGATAATCCAATATTTTCAACGGTTTTTCTCTTATGTTTAACTGTTAACTCTATGTATCAGAACATACTTTCATTCACTTATAAGTAGCACGTAAATATACTACGCATTTTACATAAATTTGTCTTTCATATCGTACGTTTTAAAATTTTTAGAATTAAAATGAAATGCTACAACTTCTGTATCCCGACTATTTTCATTTCCTATGTTATTAATATATTTGTGATCTTACTCACAACATTCAATTCCTCCATTCCAAATTATGTTGAACCAGTTGGATATACAAAAATGCCTCCGTTTTCCAAACGGGTAATTTTAATTTCAATCGACGGACTAGCAATACATATTTTGCAAACGAGTGAACAAAATCGTATCTCGTTTTTAATGTGAGTATCTACAAATCTTATTGGAAACGCTGACTTATTAAATTGCATTCATCATTTTTAACATGGAAAATGTTTTAAAATGATTAGCTCGATAAATCAATGCTTTTTACGATATTTTATAACATTTTTGTGTAACGGGACCATTTTATGTCAATTTGAAACACTATTTATGTAATATATTTGGTAATATATTGCATAAAGTAAATCACTGAAACTATGTTTGTGGCCACCGTTCGTGCCTAATGATGGCTGTGAACGTAATTAGAATTTTTGTTAATTTTAACATTGATAATTGACGAACAAAAATCTCAAAAATCATACAGTTAATATATTACCGTCCATATTTGATTATATTGTTTTATTGAAAATCATAAGAATGTTCAAAATGAGATATCTAGAAATTAAATTCACCGTTGCAACTAACATTAAACTTAAAATAATGGATTTGTACAGACTGGAATGGAAGCTAGAGATTGAAGAAAAAAATTCCCGAAAATTTGTAAAATTCATGTGCAAAATGTTACTAAAAATCAAAAAATGTCCAAATCGATGCTTACTATTATTAGATAATCATAAGGGTTAATTATTTCCCTTCTCGATTCTGTCATTATTGCTTTCTGTACTTAAGTTTAATCCAAAAATTTAAAATATCATTGCCAAAATACTATTTCATCATTTTTCAGGCTATTGATATTTAAGTACCACTCGTATCTAATTGAAGCCGTAATAAGAACGATTGAAATCCAGCTATTGTTACCGAATTCAGTTAGTATGCACATACAATAATTAAATTGTGCAGAGTTTAAAACAAAACAGTTAAATATTTGAGCTTTTTCTCCTCGGCGAAAGTAAAACTTCGAGCTGCTTAACTGCATATAGGAAAATTTTGTCTTCTCAACCATTTGAAGAAAAAAAAGAAATGAAGGGCAAGACCGGCCCATATTGATTAAATAACACCGATTAACTGTACTGAAAGTATTACTTTCCCATTCTGTAAAAAGGCGAATGGCTGAAACGAAAGGAGTAATGGGAATCGTAAAGGCCGAAGCTCCAACAGAAACTCGACCACGCCACGTTGCTCTTCTCTCTGGTTTTAACGAAGATCTATTCAACATCTGGGGCTGTGAGTATCTTTTTTGAATATCTAATTTGGTTTCAGTTTGGAAGAGGAATCTTCATCCCTTCGAAAGTATTCTTCACAATGCGCAATTTAGTTGGGCTTACGGGGACCCGGTGGCTATCAAGCCATTCTTAGTCGAAGCGACTGATAGACGAAGTTCGAGTATGAAATTAGAATATTATCCCGAAATATCACATAACTCCATGTACGCAGATGACTTCGTTCTCAAGAAGTTCAAAGTTAGTTGGATCTTATTTTTATTTTCAATTCATAATATAGAAAATATAGAGTAAAATGAGGAAATCTGACAGATAGATACTCAAAAGAGATCAAAATTTAAGAATTCACACACATAACATCGAAAAAGAGGTAAGATAAAATGATGTCATAGGAGTGATTGAAAGCTTTATTCATTGTGTTATTCGTGTTAAGTATTTTTAAGCAAAATTTTTAGTTGCATTTGGTTTGTGCCTACTTTTGAGATTATTTTATTTGTAGTCCTGCCAACTAGTTTAAAATAAACTCCTAAACAGTGGGAGATTTTTTTAAACAACATTAATTATGACATGCAGTAGCCATTAATTATTTATTATTAATTTATTGAAATATATTTCATATTGAAATATGATATCTAGAATTTAATGAGCATTGCTTAATTTGGCTTCTTGGAAAAATAGTTTAGACGGCTTATAGTGCTCACTCTTTATTTCGACAAGCATTAATTGGAAATCAGAGATATGTCTCCCTCAAAACTCCTTTAAACTGCTCGAGATTTGATTATATCACTTGTGATTTTAAGTTTGGTGGAGCAAATCTTGGCATCAATTCGATCAGATACTATTATAATGAGAAACAACCTCCCTTGCACTCAAGTGACTGGTTTGCGAACTGCATAGGATACTAGTTACCCGGAACGATCTCTACCTTAGCCATTCGCTTTCATCTAGATGTTTGCATGAATTCGCCTGAGATTGGGCTTTTCTACTATAGATAAAGGCATTGTCTTAGGTGGTTTTATTAGCCCAATTAAAGGCTTTCATTACTTTATATCAATGTGTTCTAATATGAGACGATGTTCGAATCCGATTTAGACGTTCATCGAAACTGACTTAAATAAATTCATCGAAGCCGACGAAGTAACGCAGGATGGTAGACGAGGGAAGCTACTATTTCTTCATCTCTGCTCAGTGGATGATGCAGGTCATCATGGAGGTTACAATGCTCCCCTCTACGATCAAATAGTTCTGAACGCCAATGTTATTATTGAGCAGATCTATGAGCTTTATCGTAAAAAAGTGAGTGAAGAGGATCTTGTCTCTACGACTTTCATTGTTACGGCGGATCACGGAACTAAACCTGAGGGTAAGAGCAGCGGGTTTTATTTAATTCGCTTGTAAGAAGTTTGAATGGCCTTGCATTCATGCCAAACGGATATCAACTGCCATTTACCGAAATTTTATTTTAAACTAGTCCTCGAAAGCGCTAATTACCGTATACTAAGTCCAGAATAAGGATTATTGACTGAACGTACTTGCGTTCCTCCCAGATTTTAGGAATGGAGCTGCTACGGCCCTTGAAGCCACCATGAACCTCCACTCTAATATGATGCTTAGTTAGACTTTGTTAGATAAAGCTTGATGCTTATAGCTTTGGTTTGGAACACGTATGATTCATTTAGTGCAAATGTAAACACTGTTGATTTGCTTACATTAAGCTCTCAAATCACTCTCTGATTGCGGAACCAGCCACATGTTCGGTGTAATGGTCCTTGATTAAATGTATTCCATTCTGCATCAACTTCACGCAAAAACTAACATCTCAAATCCCGACTTCCCAAGGCAATTTTTAGTAGACTAGAGATGTTGACAGTTTGAAAAACGATTATTCTGGTGCTCATTTTGGTGGTACGCTTTGGATGTAATCCCTATTTAGAAGCAATTTCAACTATTTGCTGAGAAGAATGACTTAAGCAGCAGCTTTTAGTTACAGTAATATAATTGCAACTACAACTAACTCCTATTTAATTTGATTGGCAGAGTGAAAATTGATAATTTTAACCCTTAAATACCGTATCAATTTACCAATGGATATTTATAAAAACTATTGTCGTTCTTTTTCATGCCACTGATGTCCGAAAACCAACTCGCCAGTGAGCAGATGAGAATTTTGTTCAGATTAACCATCAAGAGCACAAGAACAGTGATAGATCGAATACTGACAGAGAGAGTGACAGACAACTAGGAGATCATCTGCGGGATCTGAATTGCCCATCCCAAGACAAAGTGACCTTGAGTTATCTCTGTTGGCGTCCTATCTAATATTAAAATGCATAATTATGTTAATATATAACACAGTTGTCCCATAGACGTAAGACGAAATAATATGTTAAGCTTAATGAATTTATGTAAATTCGTTGTCGGACAACTCTTTCTTTTGTTAAGTTAGTACCATCTATTGTTAATTAAAGCATCTAAATACGGTGGTGGTGTACATTACATGACTTCTAGTCCCTCTTATCAATAATTTTAATCTAATGAATTTCTAATTTTACATACAATCAAACGCCCAAAGTTGGAAAATCAAAATGCAATTTCCTTATTAAACCAACGAATTGTCTTAAGAATGTATACTTTATACCTGAACTTTACACTGACATATTTTAAAAGTGGATATTCTGAAATGCTTAACTTCTGGCGGCGGAAAAATATTTAGGGAACCGGCAATGGAGACTGAGTCCTGTATGGAAATTTCTACTGGAATTGAAATATAATTGCCGAGCCAACCCGTAATAAGTGGCAGTGATTGAACAATGGTTATTAGTTATAGAGGAATCAGAGCTACAGAGAGTAAGAAGAAGGTAAGTATTCAATAGGAAGAATGGTTGAATGAAAGGTACCAGGAAAATGCAAGTTACAGGTATGGTTGGTAGACTGACGTCAAGGATGCGCTAGCCCCATAGGTAGGTTTTATTTGTATAAACCGGCAGAAGGAGCAGGAACTGCACTATTCGCTGTAAATAAGGGTCGATTAGAGGACCTGGTTGTAGGAGTTGAATTAGTCACTACAGGTACCAGATGAGCTTTATGCCTTGCAGTATTCGATGTCCGGAAGTAGATGAAGGTATAGACTGCGACTGTAGAGATCAATCACCGGACAGTATAAGCCAGGGTGGTATATTTATTCCTAATTAATTTGCAAATATAACTGGAATAGTATTATAAACCATATTTGCATATTGTAGCCAATAATGGAGTAAGATGTGTGCATAACCGACAAAATGACAGATCCGTAGAGCGGAAGTCTCTTCCACTCAAACAAAAAATTAATTTTGAGTGTCGTTCCTAAAAATTCATCCAAATTCAAGAAACTTATTATTAATTTTCATTATTTAGCATACAAAAAATTATACTGAATCGAATCAGTTTTCTGAGATTACATTTAAGCCATCTGAGTGTTCTCACTCTATTAAGGTGGACATGGAGGAAGTACAGATGACGAAATATTTGTGCCCTTTTTCGCCTGGGGAGCTGGAATTGCAAACATCCCAAATTCAAATCACGCCTTCAGTTTGCTAGCTCAGCAAAACAGCGTGAGCACATTGGTAGCAAGTCTACTCAGTACTCTCATTCCTTCATATTCCCAGGTATTTAACAAATGTAAAATTCCCTCTAAACTATTCTATTTAGGGTTCACTTCCCATTCATCTATTGAATGCATCTGATCAAATCAAATCCAATTTGTTAAGGTCCAATATCCTTCATCTGATGAAACTAAACGAGGTGAGCAATTTACTATCAGTAATAATATAAATCACCAAGGCTCTTATTCACAAAGCGAATCGGCATTCAATTATATCTTCATTCACATCTATTGGTCCTCAAGCAAATTTTGATGATCGAGTCGAGGACCTCAAAAGTTTAATGAAAAGAGAAAGAGTGTTACTAAATTCTTTATTCCACTCTAAATGGATGCTTTGGTCCAGGGCTTCGTAAGCACTATTCCATGCAAAACAAACGTCACTTTTGGGTATTTTAAACAAAAATAATTTATATTTTAGCTTTCTCTGGACGATTTCTGCTGCTTTAACATCATTTGCCATTGTTGTCGATTTGATGGGATATCGGACTTCAAAAATTGCTCCTAACTACACTACCATCTTTCGAATTTGTACACTTTTAATCGCTTTAATAGAACTATTTAGAGGTAAAATTCATTTTTATTAATTTATTTTGCATAAACGAAAAATTTCTCGTTTTCTTAAAATTAAGTAAAATAATTAATTTGCCACGTATGTTTTATGTGGATATTTTTTTCCATTACTGCGGGTAACAATGATACCATGGATTTTGTTCCATTTTAAACAAATCTCATATTTTGATATATTGAAATGGCGTCAGTATTCTTTATCTTAAAATGCTTTTCTTAAATTTCGCCTACTTATTAACCATATTTATGGGTACTTATCTCCCTTGTAGTTATAGACTGCTGCAGAGATAAGCTATTGAATTTTCTGGATTACACAACCGAACCGAACTTCCGCGAGATATGCGTATTGCCGTTTATGTGTCTAATAACGGATTTCATCTTGGGTGGTTACGTGTCTTCGGGACGGTTGATGATCTCAAAAATGTTGGAACACTTCAAGATGTCAAAATATCAGATTTTGAGTTTTGTGCTCCTATTTCTTCAGAGTTATTTAATTGTAATTTTGAAAATTTCATTTATTAATGTTGGTGTTTTGTTAGATTGCTGCATTTCACAGGCCGGAATTTCATGCGGCAGCTGGAGTTATTGTATCAATTAATTTGATATTTAATCCCTTTCGAAATACGGAGTGGAAATTTGTAAGTTGTTATTGGCGCCTTAAGTAGTATCACAAGTCGCGCTTGATCATGCAAAACCAATTAAGTTTCTGAATTATGTTCATGACTGTGGTGGAAACGAGGACTGTACCTCGTGAATAACACAGAGGGAATATGTGTAAAGAAAGCACGCATAACCATGGAAACAGGATATGGCTGACTATCAATACAAATCACTTAAAAAATCTTTAAAATGATTTACTACCACAACGTAATCATTTGAAAATTTTTTTTGACTCTACGAAAAACCCATAATTGTTGACAGAATGACAATAGAATATTGCGAAACACGGAAGAATAAACCCGTGATACGAAGTATTATTAAAACTGGGTGAAAAGAGCACGCTAGAGTGAAGGAATGTGGCTCGTTGGGAATAAGTCAGTAGACGAGAGATGGGATGATGCCTAAATGCATTAAGAGATTCAACTCGCTAACCGAACGAGGGTGGAAAATGTATTTGACTAGCAATGTAGCAAAGGATATTTTAATTTAATTATTTCTACTGAAAATGAAAAAAACGGGAACAAAGGGTAGAATTAAAGTGATAAACGGTGATAAGCCGAAAGTTACCACGCAGGAGATGATTCTGCATACTATAATATTTAAATAGTACATCTAGTCCACTTGACCAAAGATGGCAACAAAGATAGGATTTTGACAACGGTACTGAGAGGGAGAGAATAGTAAATTTAGGGAATTAAGTCTTGAAATAAAGATGTCTACGTAGCCACAGCCGTGGTCAAGTCCATTAATCTTCAGAATTTTATTAGTTGAAAGTTTCAAGAGCACTTATTTGGAGAATAGCTTTCAAGGCTGGCGGTTGCAGATGATGGATTTCAAGAGCGAGGATTTAAATTCATTTACATTCCTAAACTCCATATTTTCAGCTTATATAATTGAAGAAGAAATCGTATTTTAACGCTACGAGCTCTTTGGTTGGGCCTCCGTGAGGGAGAATTTTTTTCCTTTTAATTGTCAAAATGGCCGGGTGATGCTAGTTGACATAGTTTTAACAGCAAAGTTTACAAAAGCTTTGAAAAAAAGTAGATGAATTACATATTTCCAGTTTAAATTACTTAAAACATTTGCACACTCAGATAATGAACGTCGGACCAAAAGAATACTGCACTTTGACTATATTGACTTTTTAATTTATTTCAAAGGTAAACAATTGTTTCTTCTTGTGTTTACTGGGCACATATTTGTTATCAATTTGGCCCTAACGCTGTAAATAGTATATCAGTTTGTATATTTATCTCTTCTATTCATTAAATTCACTCTTTGAAGACTTAAAACTTTTTCTTTTTCAACAGGCCCGTATCTTTTCACTTGTATTGACAATTCTTTACTCTCTATGGATGCTTATTCTACACAGTCAACCAATTGAAACGAACCCAAATTTATTGTAAATAACTCATATTGAATAATCACAAATGCTTTACAGAGGGCATCAGATAATATTGGGATTCATTCTCCTCTCACTTTGGATATTATTTAATGCAGTCACCTATTCAATCAAGGTATCAATTAATGTTTATTAATTAAATTACCTCCGTGTATTCAGATAGATCGCATCATGCTTCATGAATGGTTTCTCCTGGAGTTTCAGAATCTGCTGCTTCATGTATCCATTTAAATGTCTTCAAAATTATATACTCCTTTATTGAAAACATTTTACAATTTAAATTTAGTTCATTTAATATTTTCCTTGACCAAAATTTGTAGGTGCTTATAATTCATACACATTTATTCGGACTTAACATTTACGATCGGTCAGTGTTGTAAGTTTTGCTTTCGAATTTATTCATATTAATGTTTTATTAGAATTGTTAATTAAAATTTATTATATTAAGCAATTCAATAATCAAAAATATTTATATGGCATTGCAATGTTTTTTAATTTTTTAAAGTTAATTTAAAGTAGTAAAAATATAGCATATGCTAAACCTTATCCGTCGTTCCAGTTTGAGAGAACAATTTAAAAATATACAAACTTTAAAATGCATTTATTTAAGAAGTGTTTTGATGAAACAGTTTTTGCTGATTTCAATAAATAATTAAAGTAGTCTGTATTTCTGAAACAATTAAGGCTCGGTGCATTTAATGAATAAATGGCGTTCAAAATAAGTGAAATCTTGCGACCTCTACTTCTTGAAACGTGTGACTTATACCAACTTACTGCCATCGACTATCAACATCCGCGCATCCAGGAATATAAAGCTTCAGTTACGAAAATCGACCATTTGGACATTATATCACGACGCATTAACTTCAAACTCCATCGAAGATGTAGATTAAAGTCTACTACACAGTCAGACATAATCCTAAATGTGTATGGATTTAAATTCGAGTCAGGTTTATGCTAATAATAGGTATAAAATATGAGATGAATTACTTTGTTTTAACGCAGATCGAGATGGAATGAAGTAACTTTGCAGTAGTCTCGTAATAAAATTCGAATATTCCTTAAAAAAATGGATTCAATTCGAACTGGGAAAAAATGGTTATGATTTCTTTTTAAAATATACAAATATTTTAATTAAATATTTCTCTTAATTTTTCTGTTTTTTGCTCTGATTTTAGGTCAGCCCTTTCGCAGTATGTTGTAAGACATTTCAATGGCAGTAATACTCCAATGCTTGTAAGTTTTTAATTTAGAATTGCAAAACAGTTTAAAATGATCTAACATTGCATTTACAATCCCATTTACTATCGAATTAAGAATAAAAGATAGGGATAAGAGCTTATTTTTATAGAATAGAACGTAAGATTCACGTTGATTAATTTTAACAAAGACGTTGTCAGCATAGTGAAGCTAGCTAATCTCTTATAAAAATGTGGAACTGCTAATTCAATCGGTCGACATGCTATGAACACTTCAATGTTGAAATATTAATACGAGGTAGATAATCCCATTCTCCCAAAATTTGAATGAGGTAAACCCTTAAAGTTCTAATATTATTATCTACTACTATTCAGTTAGTAGTAAATAATAAAATTGAATTAATCTGCAACCACTAAATACCAAATTTGATCAATTTTTGAGACCATTTTGCTGCTTCCACACAATAATAAAATATAACACTTTTGCTTCATCATGAGTACTTATAATAATATCATAATATATAAAATGATATAAATGATCAATTTTTACGCAAATTAAGAGATATCAGCTCTCAGCTGCTATTAAAACACCAAACAGCGTAAAAATATTTGAAAATTTTTATCAGTTAATAGCATTTGAACGGGATACATACTCCAGAAAGGGATATTCAGCTACCTCGGATAAATCGTGCACTGTACAAGGATATTCATTAATTTAAATAAACAACTTAATATGATATTTTTCAATGCAAAGGGGAAGAAAAACATGCAATAATTTTCATATGTTCATTTTTTGACAATAATGAAGTCAAGAATCTTAATTTATTTGAAACCTGATAGAATTGAGTTGCCTGTTTTCTCATGTGTGGCAGTATTTTGTAATATCCAAAAGTTTCAAAACAAAATCTTCGTACTTTGATCCATGCGTTTCTTTGCGAGTTCATATTAATGATGTTCAGAACTTGTTGACCAGTTAATGTAATTCATATAACTATAAAGAGGTGGATTATACCACACATAACAGAGCACATTAGAGTACAATCAAGGAAAACAAACACAAAATAACTCGTTTTAAAGATGGAAATTATTGAAAAAATATTAAAAAATTTATTACGTAACTGGGGGAAATGTCGCAGTGATTTTTTCAGATTTTATTTATTTTTATATTTCGCATAACTAATAAACTCCCTCTTATTTTAGATAAACATCCCAGTTCTGGTAGTTGTTCTCACATATATATTTATCACATATAAAAGGAATCAAAAACAACGGAAACAGACTCTGAAAGCCCAAGCATTGATTTGGCTTATTTTGATGCCTCTGGCATTTATCTACGGCTTCACCCACATAGGTGAGGTAAAAAGTTGGTATCGAATTGGAACAGATACAGCCTACTTTATTTACTTATCAGTAGCACCTATTTTTTGCGCTTCCATATTGACTGTACTTTCAGATTTTGCTGAATATAATCAACGCCCCAAATGAAGATCATATTTTGACGAATGAAAATTATTTTATTTTATTTATGAACATTCGTACCTAATTATTTTTTTCAAAGCAATTTGTTCGTAAAACACTGAAGGCATGAACGTGGCAATAGTACCTATTTTTACTGCTCATTTGCCCACTTTTGTAAAGTATGACTCTTCTATGCTGTAGTACTGTTAGAAGATCTATTTCTAGGTATCCCCTGGCTGCATTTTACTCAAATTAGAGAGAAGGCTAAGACATTATCTTAGTCAAATAAAGGTATTATATTGAAATATAATTTGCATTCGTGTTGTTAATGTTGAGGGTCAAAATATCACGGGACTGATAACACTTTTAGCTTCAAATAATTGCCAAACTGATAAGGATGGTGGGTAATTTAGAGACAACCTGCAGGGATTGCTCATCCTGTGATAGAACATGAACTCTGCAGTTATTAGGTTTGTTTTGTTGGACCCCTATCACATGCAACGGTCACTTTTTATACCAAATCTACTAACTGGTTTATTTCATTAACAACACTGGGATTAAAGCAATTTATACCCCTCCAAACAGTAACTTTTCAATTTCACTGTGCACTTACCTAGTACATGTAGTACCAACAGTTAGTGAATTCTGCTATAATTAAATTATGTAAGCCGATATCATCTTGATAACTTGGATATATTAGAATATAGCGTTACACCAACTTGTACCAGTTGACGGCTCTGTGACACTAAAAATCTTTTAAACTGAGTGAGTTCGAGTGTAAATTTTTCTCTGTAATCGAATAAAGATCAAACTGGAAGAGCTATACTCCAAGTGAACATTCTCAAGGACCGAATTTTTCCTAATCACGATTGGTGTTACATATAAATCAGGGTTTCAAAACTGAAATCCTCCAATTTACCTTTCTTATCTTTCCGAGATAATATTATATTAAAATCTGTATGCTCTATCAAAATCGTATCATAGTTACTTAATAGATTAGTTATAAATAGTTTCATAGTCAAATCAGTCTTAAACTGAAATAAAAATTAATAATAAATGAATATTTTGACATGACTTTGGTTATTTCCCCAAATTATAACTGATGAAAAATTTTACTTTGTCATCTATACTTTAAAATCGTCATTTTAACCTACTCTATACGCATTGACTTTCTCTGAATTCAGAATAGTCTATTTAGTTGGCCAAAATCGCCCCACCCATGAATGATAGCCGCAAAACGGTTTAGAGGTCATGTACGGACATGTACCGTACCATTTTGGTTTCACACGTTCCAGCTTGTTGTTGTCGCTGGCTTAGCTTCTCACTGAAAACTAACAGATTAATCACCTTCGCTAACGTTTTACTAAAAAATAATTAGTCCAGATATGGAATTTTGAAACCCTTTTTTTTTATTTTTTGAAAGAACATCGAGGTATACGGTTGATTACATAGTAGTAAAACATCACGATATTACCGTGCAGTTATACTAATCTTTGATAACCTGGATCACTTTTAAACATAAATTTCAATGAAATCCTTAAAGTTCTAAACCCCAGAATACTGTTTAAAAGAGGTCCACACTCTCAAGAATACAAAACATAAGCGATTCTTTCTTCCGCTCATTAGTAGTACTAACAGTCTCCTTTTGAGTAAAAAGTTTTCTAAATGCAGCAACTTGGGTGATTATAGGCCTGGAAAGTTGCTGGAAATATTCCTGTTTGAAATTTGACCACTTTGATTAATTCAAGAACAATTTAGCTGTGCCTGATTGATCATAAAAAAGCTGAAATTCGCCAACAAATACCCCAAGAATCCCATTTCATACAAGTTCCCTATTTTGAGTGGAAATTAAACATATTACTAATGAGAAATCGAGATACTAACGCACTTTCCTAATGCTGTTCGTACCAATCGAAAATGCTCCGGAAACAATGGAAGATTAGTTGTCGTGAATATTTTTCTCTAACAGAGAATAAAGGATCAGGAAATGCAAAAATAATAAAATAAATAATTTTATATCCCAAAACATTTGGAAATTCGTTGAGATCTGCGCGAATCAAATAGACGACCTTTTGAGTCGAATGGCTAGTGAAGAAATACTTATATTAGAGATATTAACAGCTCAGTGATCAAATATTCCACGGTTCGTTTGTTAAATTTCTTCTCGCTTACTCTGACTTTACATTATCAATTCCTCATGAGTACGGCTTTTCCTACTGTTCGACTGCCCCTATTCACAATGTTCATAATAAAAAATCAATTCAGTGCCATACTTGGGGTTAAATACACTTCATTTGGGTAAACGTCAGGTCTCCTTGGGGTGCTCCAGAGAGAAATTCGAAATTCACTTGAATTAACTAACCGACCAATATGGTGGGTCGTGTACTTATGAGCACCGAATTTCGTGATCCCGGGACTTGCCGAACGCTCATCACGACCTGTGGAAAGACAGTAAGGACGGAGAAATCCCACCTGGAAAATTAAAACACAGAAACGTTGAATTTGATGTGCACCTGGCGAAATTTCTATTCTTCAAAACCTCCATCTGCATTCTCAGCAATTTGGACATGCAAAGAAATGCTGAAACCGGTAGAATTCTTGAGGCCCATAATTGGGTTTTAAAAGTGTGGGAAAAATAAAGTGAGATGACATATGAAAAAGTTTATACCTTTAAGAATGTTAATACATCATCAGGTTGCAGACAAAAGCTATTTTGAAAGAATTGGGCTTGTTTTATACGGTCTGAATATCAATGTCAAATAGTCTGAATCACACTACTGTCAGTGATCTTCAAGCAGTTGTTCTATAAAGGTGACATATTGACAAAACTCACGTTGGCATGCCAAAATAAGAGCGTGTACCTTGTCTGTTTGAACCAAAAACAGCAATATTGTTCAGTTCTAATCACACCGTTCTTGTCACAACCGCTAAAAATGAGAGGAGATGTGAACTTATTACATTACTGGGATGAATTTTATGCATCTATCAGGAGAATCTGTGATTTATTACTCAGAAAAATAAGATACTGTTTTTGAGTATATTTATTAGTGGTAATACATAGACAATAAATTGAAATATTGTGCATTTCATTCTCGATATTTACCCAGCTGGTTTTCAGTTGATTCCTCGCCTTTTACCATATATGGAAAACTTATCAGCAGAACTCAACTTTTCTCATTTTGGTAGTCCAGTCTCTGACTGTTTGTCCTACTCTATCTTCCACTGCGGGGCAAAGAACTTTATAACTGCTTGCCATGTTGAAACATCAAAACACATGGGCAGGAAGTATGCTTGCCATTAAGAGGGAGTATTTAGGTATTTGAGATGAGAGTCAGGAAATCAGGAGTATCCCACTTCATCCGAGTTCCAGAATCATCAGGTTAACTGATTTTTTTTTCCCCAATTTGAAGTCCGATTAGACTTGTTCATTCTGGATGACAAGGTTTTATTTGATTTCGTATAAAACTTTTTTTGTTTGTCAGTTCCCTCTCGATAATGCATTTGTGCGAAGTGTTTGTTTACATTTAGCTCATTCGATCGACAAAATAGTCAGATTATTTTGATAGTAAAATAACAAAAATGGAAGGCCTTTTATCGTAGAAATTGAAAATGAAGTATGGAGATTTCGTCCTTGAATAGGACAGATATCTCCAGAGCTTGAGTGGCAATTTACGTCTCTTTGGAAAACCTGCAAACTTAATTTTATTTTCATTACAATCTCAGAGTCATTAGTTTCCATGGCCGAGTGTTTGAATTCACCTCTAAATTAACTGATATAGGACGCTCAAAATAGACCAAGACTACAAAGTTTATGTAATGAAAAATCTTGGGTGGTATTACAAATCCAATCAATATGCAGGTGCATGCTGACCCGGATATCTAGACAAGTAGTCTAGACAAACTCACCAACAGTCCAGTCCGATCTTCTCCCTCCTTCGGGCCTGAATCAGATTCAACCTAGCAACATCTAATGGACACAAAGACCATAGCTTCGGAAACTAGGCTTTCCAGAGGTAGATATGACCATATG
This sequence comes from Hymenolepis diminuta, assembly GCA_900708905.1. Classification (NCBI taxonomy): domain Eukaryota; kingdom Metazoa; phylum Platyhelminthes; class Cestoda; order Cyclophyllidea; family Hymenolepididae; genus Hymenolepis; species Hymenolepis diminuta. The sequence continues at coordinate 909,456 of CAADRB010000013.1, forward strand.
CACAAGCTTTGATGGCAGACTCTTGTTTTAACACCCGAAATTGAGTTAGAGCGGCAAACTTGAAGGAAAAACAATGCACTGTTATTGGTCTCTATTTCATAAAATGGGGAGCTTGAGCAAACTACCATTTTTCACATAAGTGGAAAGTGAATATTTAATGACATTTTTAGTAAGCAGTTTGAGCATATTTGTATCTAAGAGTTTAATTATAATTTAATTCGATAAGAAGTAATTGCTTGCGAAATCAGGATACTTCTGTGAAATATGAATTTCCCACTTTTTTATTTTCTCATCATAAAGTGGCAAGTGTAACTCCTATTCTCTTTACATAGTGAAATGATAATAATGATAAGTTACGTCTTGGGATCCTCAAATAAAACTCCTTGAAATTGAACTAATCCCTTACAAGTACAAAGTGACCTACAGCTTGATATGCTCAAGTGAAATAATTTATTTATTTATTCATCCTCATGCTAATCCGGGTTTAATTGACTTCAGTTTGCCATGTGACTACTTAGTGTTTCGACTTCTTGGAGGCAGATGAAATGTGCGTACTTAAACGTATGAAAACAGTCTAATATTTACTCCGCGCTCTCGAATGAGCACAGAAGGGGATTGGGGAACACATCTGAATCTGAGTTAGTAAAATAACGTTAAATATACACAAAAAACGTAGAGAACATCAGTGTTGTACTTAATGAGCCTAAGAGAACGAGTGAGACGGGTTTGAACGGAGTGTGACATGCAAATCAGTTGAAAATAAAGCTTATTAATAAAATGTTGGAGTTCACTTTAATTTATCAAATATTGATCATCAGAAGAAAGTAAGTGACGTTTAGAATCAGGACCTTATCCTCGAGATTTAAAGTGAGGGATTACTCAAAACTTCTTAGAAATTTCCCTATTTCCAGTAGTAGTAATTTTATTCGAATAATTCTAGAAATCGTGTTTAAGTTTTGGCGTATATTTGAGCTGTTTTCAAACGCTTCAGTTGGGGAATCTTGATCAGCGAATCGTATTCGCCCCTTTTCTCGACAACTCACTTTTCACCTGTAGGCTAATTATGTTAACTAGCGGTGCAGTCTTTCGGTTCTCACGTTCTCATTATATCCACTAACTTCTATTCCGCCCTGCTTTTGTTAGTGTACTTCTGCTCTTTATCAATCTCGACTTTCAATTATAGTGTTGAGTAAATCTTGCTTTGCTCGTGGCTCAATCTTCTGTATAACTGTACTTTGGTTATCTGCTCGTGGCTGGTAGTTTTAGTTTCCATAATTAGGTGTCTCTGAAAAGGACACGACCTTTCTGACAAAATGATGTTTGAGGAAACCCATGCCCCGTCCCTTCAAATTGGTTAAATCAACTCAGCAGGTCTGCGCAAATATTTACAAGAACATGCCACAGATTTATCTTTGGTATTGGAAGCCTACTTCAATCACCTTCTTCAAGTCTTTACAATGATCTGAAACAGCAACAAACTCGACCATCTGCAGCTAGCCGTGTACAAAAGTTACTTGAACAGAAGTGCGTTGAAGGTCTGCGACCGAACGAATTGCTAAGAAAGATGGAATAGCTTGCACTTGAAGAATCATTTGGTACAGAATTTTTGAAGCTTTACCACTGTAATATTCCCTTGCGTGTATGCAGCCTATCTAGCCATGGAAAATGCCGAACCTCCAGGAATTGAGAGGATTCTACTACGAAGTTAAATCATGAAATAAAACAGAATTTTTACTAAGTTAATGACTTGGACTTGAGATGTAAATGGTTATAAATGTGAGATAATTTCAGTATCACGATTAAAATTCAGTAGAGGTGGTAGTTTTTCTCATGAGTTTCGTATTTTGATCTTGTGAATAAATGAGAATGACCCTTGAGATAAGAAGACTTTAGTGGTTTCAATCTCATCATTTCGCGTAGTTAAGTTGCGCTTAAAGCTATCTGCAAAATATGGCCTACTGGAAAGTGAAATTTTTGTATTCAGAATGCTCTGGAAACCGATTTCAAAGTCTGACTCTCAATCAAGTTTAACTCATATAACAATGAGTTAATAACGCAAGGTAACACCAGTTCCCAGTGAAGCTACCTCAATTGTCCGGTTGAGGTAGGCTAAAGGTATTTCTTGTAAAATCCAATGACCCTAACGGCTTACTGGAATCAACGACCTCTACTAAGTCGGAAAGACAGGAATTAAGATGGATGACAGCAGCAGAGGAGAAAGAGAATAGAAAGAGTTGGTTTAGAATAATAAGGTAAACCAACAAAACAGAATATAGCAGATATTGTCTTCCGTCAAAGCTTAATCAAGTGTTAATAATAACTTATAGCGAAGTAAGGGTATCAGGAGTCGGAATTCTGAAAGCCCTATGAGGGACTGTGTCCGCAGTTGCCTGTTGACCGATTGATTTACAATCGCGGCTGGTGATGACGACGATTTAGTTCCCATTCTTTATAAATGCCTCCTTCAATCTACTTAAAAATGTAATAAAGGAGATATACTCATCATAATTTTTCAGCATTTTACAGACTTTTTTGTTTCTTGAAGATTAAGTAATTATAATTATTTATAAAAATTTTTAAATTTGAGAAAATCATGAAGCATTGATTAAATTTAACACATATGTATGGCTTCACGCATTCCTAAAATATTCGAAACTGGAGCGCAGAATTGGTTTCCAGAATTAGCAAACACCTTTGCACGATAACTACTCACCACAATGGTGCAACGGCAAATCTGCACCACCATTTGTGAATTTCGATTATGATTCGTTTTCTCATCTGCGCAAAAGCCAACACCCGCACTCAACTGCAGGGTGTCATTAGATACCCTTCTCAGGTACTTACTTTTCTCATTCTCTGCGACATGAATATACGAATTGTGACCTGTGTTCTGATAAGCATCGCCATCGTTTTTACCATTATTGGCGTTGCGACCAATCAATGGGTTGGAGGAAATCTCCTTCAACAAACTGGCAACAATTCCGATACTGCTATGGCTGTCGGTTGTTTGCTAATTGCAGGAGCTATTCTTCTATGTATTGCACTGATTATTAATATCGTGCAGGTTATTAAATCAAACGACACTTTCGGTCTCTGTTTGGTCTTCTTTATTACCCTTTATGTGGGAGTTGCGTGTCTCCTAATTGCTGTTATCGTCTACACAGAGGTCCTTTCGAGAAAATGGTCTTACTTTATCTCTGTGGTTGGATGTGTCTTTGCACTGCAGGTCGCCATTCTGGTGCCAACTTACACCCGATGCACAATTAAGTCTTCTACCACGCGTCGTACTGTTCGTGTGAATCGTTGAGATGAAAAGTGAAGTTATCTCTTGCGAAACTTGTTCAACTTAAAATAATGCTAAACTTTCTATGATAATACATTTATTTCCCTTAGTTATTTTCCATGTATACACTTCTTATTAACATTAATCATCTTTGCACTCTACTACCCCTCTAATTTATCTCTAACCGTATTATTTCTGTAACCTCACTTCCATGTCTGCTTAATTAAATTATATGCTTCTGGTGTAGTACATGTTACGAGAAACTGAATCTTAATACAATATTTCCTGTGTGGCCACTTTCGGATTATTCACTTTAAAAGGTAGTAATGATATTAATGTATATGCTGATTTCAATTGTTACATTAATGCTTATATCTTATTAATCAATATGAATAAAGTCAGTTGCTCAGACACGCAATTTTAAAATGATTATTTAATCAATCATTGATCCGCATTATTGATTTATCTGTAAGAATGCACGAGTTTTTTTTTTATTTAATTAGAGAGTAATGTGAAGTAATCATTATTAGAGAATAGTAAAGTTTCCTAATGTGTTGCCATATATGGGCAGTTAGAAACTTGACCGCTTTCATCCAGATAATTTAGCAAAATATATTTTACTTAGGATTATGTAAAGTCTGTGAAGAATAGCGTTTAAATTCTTGTTTGTCAATAATAAACATTGATACAATCATTCACCCCATGACAGTAAACCAGATATTTGAAATAGTATCGATTAACATATCATAAAATGAGGAATAAAACTTTGATAACTTATGTATTGCGTAACTGAATATGGTAGTAAGACATGCTCTCGTGTTTATTTATTCCAGTATGTACCTGATTAGTGAATTAATCCATTAAAAGTTAAATTATTCCTTTATGAATCAGTTTTTTAATTGAAAGTAAGATAAACACACAAAGTCAGGTTTTATTGTAAATTCGATTTATGAGGAAGCATTTACTGGGAGGCTCTTAAACCATTTGGGGCTGTGGCATCAAATTTTGCCTGGCAATCCTTGACGGTTTTTAAATTGATCGGGTCATTTATTTCTGCAGTGATAGTTCACAATCTTGTATTCCAACAGTTGGTTTTGGAGCTCCGTAGAATGTCAGTAACCTGTCACATTTTTGAACTTTTAAATGTCTGGAGATTTTCAGAGAGAGAGAGAGAGAGACCTTTATAACCACCCTGTACGTGTTTGAATAAAAAACCCGAAAAAAATAGAACATACGTAAACTATTAGTAAGACACTTTGGTTTGCAAATGAGTAACGAAAATTGATCTGAATTTTCATCGCCGCATATAGATCAGTGAGAATTTGAATTCTGACTCCTACGATAAATATTCTTAACAAACTCAAATCTTCGGAATGACTATGTAGATGGGCAACAGCTTCTTCCTAATAGTAAAATCTAGGGGGCATTTTTATATCAAATGCTATTAGACACAAATACAAAATTGACAAGGGCAGAAATAGTACACATGTTTTGCTCTAGTCGAGCAGCATTGAGATGAGATTTTCGGTGTCTTTTGTTCGCTTGATGGATTGACAAAAAAAAATTTGACGATATTTCTGTTTGCAAAAAACAACTCTTGGCCAGTTCGATTGTATTCACTTTCAAGTTACACGATCTTCTCTAAATATCAATGTTATTTGATTCTTAGTGGGGTTACAATTTTTGATCTTTTAAAGTCTCTCTTTGGAGAAGTTATTCAAGTACATGCCTGCCTTTTTAACCGGCCAATTGCATTTTTTTCCTTTAAGGCCTTTCAGTGACAATTTCTCAACCAATTATTTTTTACGATACTTCTGAATAAAAAAACACTGTTGATGAGTTCAATATTTTCTATTACCGTTAAATCAAATAGATATATTTCCCTGTACTTAAATAAAGTTAGTAGCAATTTATTATTTAAAAATATTTCAAGAAAGAATTTCTCTGGAGACTTTATTCCTCACAAATTCGATCAAAATTAATAAACCGATTAGATACTTTTCTAAAACCGATCGAAGAATTCTCTATGAACGAGCACTAACAGCAACTGATATATACACACGTTGAGCTAATAAATGGAATGCATAATTTTCTGATTACTCGGTCACCACAAGGAAATATGCAGATTAAGCACGCCTTTCGAGTATTTCTCCCTATCTTTGAATAGATTTATACTATATTAACAAATTTATCTCGTATCATTAGGAATTACAAAAATCGTTTAAGAAGAAATTGACTGCACTATTTGTAAGTACAAGTCGGGAATCTGACATCTCACGAGTTGTATACTAGGATATTTGGGAATTCTTAAAATCCATAAGCAACCTATTTATCCCTTTGTATACGTATAATTAATACTTGGAAATTTTCAAATGCTGATATTGGAGCTTCACCGATATCAAACTGATTGTTATATCGCTTGTGGTATATTATATTGTTAATCTTTACCGATAGTAATAGAGGAATTATACGATACCAATGGAACAGAAGTCCCGAGGATTGTGCTGAGTACCATAACCCACAGGAATGCAATAACGGTACCGACAGAAAGTATGCATTATGTAGAGTATAGACAGGCATGCTTTAATGACACTTCACATGCAGACAGGTAGACAGACAGAGATAATATACCCTACACAATGGTGACTAAGAATGAGTGAAATATAGACCAATAGGGAATTAGGAAGGAAAGTACACATGATTGGATGAATGGGCACACACGACGTATCGGTAGAGTAGAAGTTTAGATGTAGGAATGCAGCTCACATGCGGATACCTGGCAATGGGGTAATATGATCATCATATTGACTTGATGGGATATAGTATGTATTAGGAGGTCAAATCTAATATTTTTCATAGCATTCACTTGAGCTCCTGAGGTCTGATTAGTCAGTAGCTTATAAAGGGAACAAGTGAGCAAGTGTGAAATCAATACGGATGAGCCTGTGACAAATGTAATCAGGTCCGTAACAAATTACTGGTTTTAAATCACCACAGATATCAAAACTTTCTACTCTTTACTATTCCACTCTGCTGTAATTCAAGCGGATCTCCAAGTTCATTACAAGCAATGCATCATGAATATTTTTAGAAACTCATTCTTCTAGAATGCGACATAAGGGTGGCGAAAGACAATCGACTAGATCTCGACGAAATTAACCTGATAGCCCATCTGCATACACAAATGCTCTTCAAGTAGAATGCTATTGAAGGTATAAAACAATGTCATTCATGATATCTATCTTAGCATAATCTATGTTTATATATATTCTATTGCATTTATTCTTTAGAGATGTGTCTGTAGCGGATGCCACACCTAAGTAATCTACCTAAGCAGTCCTAATAGCCTCTAGTGGAGTTCTTTATTATAAATTGAGTGAGTGGTTGAGTGGAGAGAGTCTATTGTTCAACTAGGCCTCGTTGCCAAAACTCCGTCATTAAATACCAACAGCACTAGGCAGCAGGGCTATTTATTGTTGATTGACTGAGGAGACCTCTACATAAGCGTCCGCGCTTGTTCGCTACGCGATTGGTTACATACCGCGCTTTCCAGAATGTTCATGCGCACGTGATTCAATCAACCCCGGTAGCGTTGTGACCACATATTACTGCATTATTTCTGAATACTTGCAGTCCCAACCGCTTAGAAGTCGACTATATCAAGAATAATACTTTTCATACATTTTTGACTGAGCAATTTTCATTTTATTATTTTTTACAACGAAATCCCTTGTTTTAATATTCGTCTTATTTTGTGCCAATTACAAAGATATGGATTTAAAGGAGCTTTTCACTAATAATGATAAGAGTAACTCAAAGGAGGAAGCGTTTATCAGATGTTACTATTGAAACCCACCTTTTATCATTTTTATATCCAGCAGGAAAACTGGAGGAAGTACTAATAAGTTTAAATTTACTCATCGGGAAATGGGGCCCGAACAAAAAATTAAACTCGATTCTGTGAATACTCAAAGAATTTCTCTGCAAAATGAATTCAGCTGAATTTTGGACCTTCAGAAGAATTTAATGTCATTTTTGTCTAATCTTCGTAAACTTCGAAATTCTATCAGATTTTAGTAATTATTATGTCCGGTTTTTACTTCATTTCTCCTTGATAGAACATGTTTGACTCTAACCCTAAACTTATTATTTAAGAAGGCTAAAATGAGGTAAAAGATGTGTCTCGATTCCCAAATGATAGGTTTTCTTTTTGAATTTATATTATGTGGTTGTTAGAAGAAATGATAACTATTTCCCCCGCTCCCAATATTTTTTCCATGAATAAAAATGCTATTTCTTTCTCTATTTCCCCACCGATAAAAGACACTTAATAATTGCACTTCTTTGTTTAAACCGATACCGATTGAGAGTGAGTTTCGTTACTTCACTCGTGTTGACTATAAGGTGCCTTGTGATCTGCCGTGGCTTATTAGCTTCTGCGCTAAGTTGGTATATTACCGAGTTTTGTAGATTGCGAGAGGCTCTGCGAGATTACCACCAGAACTCCTACTTGGTTACGTTATAGCAGTGATACACATGTATTTTGATTTCAACTAACTTGACTACGTTAATACATCTATGGAAAGTTCATTGATGATCAGATTCATCTGACGGAATGGTAACTTATTTCCAGAGATAATTATTCGACACAAAGTGTTGTTTGGTAGTGTGTCTGACAAAGAAAATGATTAACCTAGTTTGTTCTAAAATTTGCATAGCAACCAAAACATGGCGGGTACTTTACATATACATAAATATTGATAAATGAGTTCTTGTTTGAATATATTTTCATTCAACGTTCACTTTAAAAGATAATTTAAATTGATATTTCTGTGAAAATTCTCCTTCTTGTGATGACCGTGAACACGGCTACAATTTTGTCTGCAGTTTTCTCCTATATACTAAAAAAGTTATGCATTATCCCTAAGTCTATTACGAAAATGCTAACAATACATGATCTGAGTGAAGGAAGGATATCCTGCAGTGGCGTTTAATGGAAAGTCACTGTTCCATTCTGCCTGTATACCACAATTTACCAAGTCAGTTGATCATCCACGTCGGTAGATGAGCATTGATGAGCTTTGATCACGTAACTTTCGATTTGACACATGAAAGTTAGCCACTTTGCCACCAACACTACTCACTACTTTTCAAGAAGGAAGTAGGGTTAGCTTAAGCTTAGATTACTCTAACACAGGAGAAGGGAGGGAATTGTAAACTGCAATTTTGTACTCCAGTAGCCCAAAATCCGGAGAGATGACCAGAAGAGTGATTTTTGTAATTTCTATAAATGGTGATATCAAAAGATATGATAGTATGAGTTGGGAAGGTGAGGGGGTAACGATGCCGGACTCGTTGGAACAGTATCTCGTCTGTCTAAATCAGTGCGAAATCATGGTCTTGGGTTATATGTATGGATCGAAGATCAGATTTGATAGCAGAATTCGCAACTATTGATTAATGGAGTTATATATAACGCTCGGTTCTAAATGCCTTGCTAAAAGTCACTTGGCACATCGCTTACGTCTCCCACTTGGAAAAAGAATACCGAGAGCTAATTTAAGTGCTACTACTCTAGCAAACGATCAACGTATTGGGCGAGAAACATGACAGAAAAGTAGGTTAGAGCGTATACATCCTATTCTCTAAAAAGAAGCATTAATTTCGATTTAGATTTTCTTGAGGTATTTTTCTAAACGTGTCTTGATTCATGACTTACATATAGCTTGCTTATTTCTGGAACCACTGTCAGTTGGGGAGGATTTTACCAACATGCATACCTTATCATAACTACGAGACTCCTAGGATGATTCTAGCTGCTGCTAGACAAAATGCCTGCCCTTTGCAAATCTTATCCACTATACGATAACTTCTGAACTAGCAGTCAAATTTCCAACTATTCTATGACTAATTCAAGTGTTTACCAACTTCATACCTATAAATATGCCTGTGTCCAAATTGCGACATTTCCGTTCCAATCACACTTCTAACCGGCTCTTCTCTTTCCAACTCCTACAGGTAGATCTCCCAGTCACCTCAGCTCCACCTTCTTTGCTTTTGTAGACGTCTCTCTCTACTACTTCTCACTGACGCACTACCCTATCTCTCGTGTTCTTTCTACTCTTTATAGCTTTACATTTAGTGATCCTACTTACTAATAGAGTAACTCAAAATGGAGCTCAAATTATTTAATAGCCGTCAGTTCTGGTTCTTCTAAAGACGAGCCTTGATTCTTCCCACTTGGGGAACTAATTAACCCACAGTTTTCAACATTATAAAACGAATGTTTATAAACTTTATTCAATTCTACACAATTCCTAGCTTATTGGAAAAAAGAAATTCACTGAGCTACAGGGAAAGATAGAATACACTTGCAAGGTAAGTACTTCGGCGTTTCATTTTTAAACACGGAACGAGACATAGCCGATTTCCATTCTGTATGGGGAATCAACTCAGACGGAGCCAGCTTGATTTTCCCTTCAATCATCCATTCGGTGATCTGATTCAACATTTTCAACCGATTCTCCATATTTTCAGACTTATTCGCTCGGCCTGAAAGCCAAAATCCACGAATGTGAAGATCCTTAAAAATGAGATGCTTTACAGGAACAGGGATGGGTTGACGTGACATTCCACCGTAATTTACAAAGGTACCCGAGGGTTCAAGATGGTTCATTATTGTCAAAGCAGGTTTCCCACCCAAACAGTCATAACCAATTCGAATTGGACCAAACCCAGAAAGGTCACCACGCTCCTTTAACTCTTCTTCTGTCACTGCAAGGTCAGCGCCGTAGTCCAAAAGAGCCTGTCTGGTTGCTTCTGTCTTTTCCGGAGTATCCCTAGCTCTGAAAATATTAACTAAAGATAAATTTAACCAAAGCTGTCTAACTTGACTTCACTCCCATAAGCTTGCAAATCTGCATCAGATAAAGTCCTGAAGTGCTTGTAGCTCCATTTTGAATAACACAATCTCCAGGTTTTAAATCGACGTAATTATTAAGCATCAAATAAGCGGTCGACGGATTTACATTGATTACAGAAGCTTGCTCGACATTGAGTTTAGGATTCAAAGGAATTAAATCGGACTCATTAAGTAAAGCCGTATTACGCCATGTTCCTATAGCAGATTTAGCTGGGATTATTAGATCTCCTGGCTTTAACTTTGAAACGCCAGGTCCACATTCTAAAACCTTAGGAATTATTTTTTATTTTTAGCTTACATAACCAGCTCCCTCATTACCGCCAACCCCAGGAAGAGTTGGCTTTATTGGATATATTCCTTGAACTGCATTAATATCAGAAGGATTTATAGGAGATGCGCGAAAATTGACCAAAACCTCTTTATCTACTGGAGACTTGAGATCAACTTCTCGCTCGTAAAGCACATCAAGAGGCTCTCCATGTTTATCAAATGTGAGCTGCCATGAAGAAACTCCTCGGGTCAACAAATTGGTACGAGAGAAGCGAAGAAAATTACGCAAGGCTAGCATATTATCTGGTGATCAGATTTTATCAAAATAGCCAGTGTTTACACAATTGGAATTAAGTAAATGAGCAAATGAATTTTTTATTCGCATATAAATGAATTTTAATTAGGATTTAAATGCTTTAATTTAGTTTGTTTTATTTTAAAAATGTGCATTTTATATATGTTATTCAGAGAATTTATTTATTGAGTAATTCCAGACGTTGACCTGTATCTGATCGGAAAATAATATAAATTCATGTTAAATACTTTAAAAGATATGGAGACCCTAGAAGAGGAGATAAAAGATTAGAATAATTATAAAGGTTGGACTTTGTTATTTGTGAAAAACATTTATCGTGAATAATCATTTTTTAAAATTTCTCTATCTGATTATAAAATCTATTACTTCTTGTTTTTATAGTTCAAATTAAGTTAAACGCGTGAAAGATAGAAATTCTGATTACCTACACTGTCTTGATAACAATCTTAATCAATGTCATAATCTAAATCCCCATATTATTTCACATATAATACGACGCGAATGATCTTTTTAATTCTTAACAGAAAAATTAGAAGAAAAACGGCAACCTAAATGTATACGTTAATTTATCCAAGTCTTCCACCGTTTTCGATAAGGGTATCCTATTAACAAACTGCTAGGGTCAGCAGATGTCTACCAACACCTGGCGATTAGAAATCATTGATTGGCGATAAGATCTCCAATACAGTGTCCACAGGCAGTCCCGCTGTGTATTTGCGTGTTTGCACATAGATGCCTAAACGGGTGTCTAGCATTACGCCGAGACTCCGACAACAAGACATGACTGATGTCTAACGGAGAAACGTTTTGTATATAAACATAATTTTCTAATTAATTATTTGGGATGGGTTGTCTGCCTCCTCCGAACTGATCTGATGACATGAATGACTTGACTTATTCCATCTATTCGATCGATGTGACCCTGTTAGACCTAACATTATTACACAAAATAATTGAACAACCGAATCTCCTCGGATCTGAGTAAGATTTGTTTCCATTTAGTGTGCTGGTCTCTGTCAATAAATACATAAAAATATTGAAAATACGCCTGTGTACTGTTAAATACGGACTTTGAAGAATTGCACTAACTGAATTACGTAAGAATTTCTTACTTACACAGCTATGTTGGTGTATGTCAGCATAAAATTTTTCCAAAAAAACAGGGTTAGTTTTCACTTATTTACTGGGAAAATCCCATAATTTGTAGTGAATAATTGCCTTCACTTTTTAAGAGATAGATATACTGTGAAGAAAGCTTGATTTTTGCAATCAACCCTGAACAAAATTCGGCTCTTATTTTTGTGATTAACTTGGATGACTCAAAGTAATTCATCAGTGAACTAAACAGTTCCCATTCTGTTGCTTATAATGAGAAATGATATGACTAACTAGCAATAGGTATAAATATTCTGCAGTTATAGTAGCGATTCAAAATATAGTGTCGAAAATTACTATTTCAAAATGCTTATCATTTTGTTTAAAGGGACGCATTAGACAAAAATAGATCATCAGAACTTACTGGAGCTCAAGGCGGAGAGAGAAGCAAAAAGTTATTGACTAAGCTAAACCTCTATTCTTACAGCCCTAAAAACCCAGAGAAGGGAACCAAGTGTACAGAATACCCGATTTATTTCGTATACGGTTCACTCCGTTTTCTATGAGAACACAACGAAGTGTACTTTAAAAGAGTACAGATGTTTGTCAAGTATGGAAAAGCTGGGTGTACCCGAAGCCAATGTTGAGGTTTGGTCAGGTAATACCGATGAGTATGATGGCCGGATGTGTCGGAAGCCATGTGTGAGGTCATGACAGGTAATTATAAAAAGATTAAAGGTCTTGTTAATATGAAATGGAAAAAAACAACCTTAATAGTACCGTCCGCGTGATTCTACTTGCAATATGAATCATCGCCATTTAAGTATTATTTAGACATCATTTACACTGTATGAAATAATATCGTTCACATTTAATCATGTAAGAAGCTTTTGGAAACTTAATATGACTTCCCAAGGTCATCGAGAGAGTTGTTGCTAACACTTTAGATCTACTCTGGAGTCCTTATATGAGGAACTTGCATTGTATCAACCTCCCACTCCAACAGAATTAGTCAGTGCGGTTATGGATCTATGTCACTAGATGTGCTGATGGTCGCTGATATATATATATCTAATTTTTCAATCTATTCAATTTTCTTACAAAGATTCTTGATGCCCATTTGGTCTCTTCCTTTACTTCTGGAATATTGTTTAGTGCACCGTCACTGTTCATTTCTGGCCACACAGAAAGGCAGGAGATCTGAAGAAGATTTGTAATGAAGCTCTAAGTTAGATTGAATGTGTTGTCGGGTCGTATTCGTAACTATTACAATGTCTTAGGAAATCTAAGAGTGGATTATGGTATCCCACAGAGAAGTGTAAATTATAACAGTTTGGCGACGCAGTTATCAAATTACGCGGTTATAGATGTCCCAGTCTCTTTAATCATGAGAAATGCCTTGCCCCGATGAATTTCTCAACATCAGCAGAGCATCCCAAAAATTAGGTATATTTCATTCTTGAACTATTTTGAATTCAAATCCAATCAGCTTGATTATATTAAACTTGATCAGGCTTTATACTTAAAGGCCCTTGAATCTAACATGTCAGCCCAAAGAAATCGAATATCGAACAGGTGAATACAGGAAATACTGCGAAGAAAGAATATTTTTCCACAATGACACCCGCTATGTCGGAGGTAATCATTGTAGTTAAGAGTCTGTTCAGACAATCACCAAAATCCTCAAAATGTAGAAAGCTATTGCTTCCCTCCAAATAACGTTTGATGGAAATTTCTTGCAATCTCCGAATTAGTACAAATACATAGTTTAAATAAATTTGACAAAAATCTGAGTAGGGTAGTATATGCATGGCTTTAATCAATATAGCTATCATGTTAAGTAAAATAACAAGTTATTTAAATTGAGGTTTAAAAGGAAGTTTAATTCAACTTGGCTTTTAAAATATATATTATGTTGCTCACCAGAATTTAAGTGAAAAGTGCATTCTTTAACGCCCACAGGAGTTAGCACATCTCTATATATAAGTATTACACGTGGTTCAAGTAAATTATTTCATTTTCATATTTTAAAATTAAATCCAAAACCGAAGTCACTTAAATAGTCTTGTGGTACCTAAATCGGACACCGCATTTGTTAATAGAGTAATTATTATCTTTGAACCGAATCAGATGTGTAAAAGGCGATTTCCTTCGACATCTTAGGTTTCTCTAAGTCTATGCGACGTTGGTTTTATCCTAGTAATCTCTTGCTTGTAATTTACAAATATGGTAGAATATGAATGTGATAATTATTCTAGTCATAGTTTCATAATAGTCATAATCGCAAAATAGTTATGAACGTCTTTTAATGAATCTACTTAAAGGTGTTTTAGTGTCAAAATCTCGATAAAATAACGCGCTTTTAAATGGAAAACAGATTAAAAATATTTTTTAGTATAATTAATGTTTTAAACCTTGTTTTATAAGACAATGCAAATTAGATTAAAGTATAATTTAGCAAATAAACCGAAGTTAATATTATCTAGATTTCTTTAAACTAGCCAATCACGCCAATACTTTCACAAATTGTGTGCTTCGTCCCATTTCTGACGGTAGTGATGGACCCTAGTGATTTAAAGTTTCGACAGATGGAAGAGGAAATGAAACGGTAAATATATTTATCGATTAATTGTTCATTTATGTTTTTGAGTGGGGTGTTTTATTTTTTGCGTGCCCGTTTTGTAGTTTTGAGACTGAAATTGGTTCTCAACCTTCAACCGCTTCATATTCTGCAACTTATCAGTACTCTCAGCCCGGCACTTATCCCAATCCTTATGTTCCCGGATCTCAATTTGCCTCTCCTTCTTTAATGGGAACTAATCCATGTGAGTTTCTTTTGCTTACTACCTTAAAGCTCTATCATATGATATATCTAACCGATTTTTGCAGATTTTGCAAATGCCAATGGTATCTACATGCCACCATCGTATGCCATGACTCCAAATTACCTAATTCCTCCTCAAGTAGCCACTACGATTTCTGCCCCACCCGTTATTCAGGCTCAACCAAGTGTTATTAGTGCTCCGCCTCAAGTTGCAGCCCCATCCCAACTAGCAGCCGCAGTGAAAGCTAACAAAGAGGCAGAAGCTGCTGCAAAATTGGCCACCGTAGATGACAACATTGAAGTTGATGATGATGTCACCCGGGCTCTTTTGGCTGCAGCTGCTGGTGTCACTTATAATCACTCTACAACCAGCCCTACTTCTACTTCATCCACCACCACGACTACTGACACAAGTTCAGCATCCACAGCATCAAGTTCAACAGCAGGACCTAAAGTTGTCCCCTCAGTTCCAGCTAAAACAGTCATAGTTCCGCAAAGCCTTTTACCCACACAGGTAGCTTCCGCTTCTCGTTTATCTGCTATCGATCAGGCGAAATCTCGCTCCAAGTCAAGCTACACGGAAGAGCTCTACCCTTTCCAGAAGAAGGTTTATAAACGAATTGCTGCTGGAATGGTTTGGGAAGATCCTACGCTTGCTGATTGGGATCCTAGTAGGTTTACGTATTAATACTGATTATTTTCATTATGTATATTTAATATTCCTTTTATACTAAAGTAAGCCATTAATTAGCCATTTGATTTGGTTCACTCGCATTCCACCGTTCCTACTTTGGTTGTAGTATTGATCACTGATGCGTATATTGCATGGTTTGCGTCGGTGGTGTAGCGTTTGGATTCCAATTTTGAGGCAAAAGGTCGTCGTTTCAATATTCACATGTCGAATGCTCTTAAGTTTTTATCAAGGTAATTTGTAATGTTAGTATTCATAGTATTGTTTGATGTATAGCTGTGACTTAGTAAGCAAATTTTTCTATTTTTACTTGCCAATAATTAGAGATATGTGTTCCCCTCGTGGACGTATATCCCAGATGTTGAATAAAGGTATATGAGTCTCTGCTTGAAATACTTGATTACTTATCCGTTTAACAATTTTTAACACTATGATTTGTCATTTTAGCCACTAAATTTGCAAGAATGGGTTTCAAGCACGTGATATTTGATGTGACGTTTGCTGGGATTATGAGGTCAAGACTTATCAATACGTTCTTGTAAATAGAGTGATCCGCTGCTTTAGTTTCGTTCTATTGTCTCAAATGATATTAATATAAAATGCATAACATGTGACTTAGCCGACGCACATCTTATAAACAAAAATGAAAATCATCATTAATGTATCCATTTTTGATAAATTTTTTCAATTTCAGGTGACTTTCGGATATTCTGCGGTGATCTAGGTAATGAGGTCAACGACGACACCCTCATTCGAACCTTTTCTCGTTACCCCTCCTTCCGGAAAGCCAAGGTGATTGTCGATAAGCGAACTGGAAAATCACGAGGATATGGATTTGTAAGTTTTTCCGACCCCAATGATTTCACTCGAGCAATGCGTGAGATGAATGGCAAGTATGTCGGAAATCGACCAATCAAGTTGAAGAAAAGTGATTGGAAGAGTCGCCAACTGGAAACTTTTAAGAAGAGAGAGAAGGAGAAGAAGAAATTGGGACTGCGAATCTAATTTGTGCTGTGAATGTCTCATTCTTCTATGTAAATAACTATTAACAATTAAATTTTGCATCTTCCCAAAATTTTCTACCTATTCTTACATTTATGCTCGTCTTGTTTCATAATGCTCGTTAGGAATAGGGTTATATTCTGATCAAAATTTTGGTTGTTTCCGCACTTATTTGACTCCTTCATTGAAGACCTTGAGGATATTCAGATCGTATTTGGTTGGGGTTTATTTAGACGCCTTAAGGATATTAGGTTATGAATCACGCCTCTAGGAGGAGCGTTAACTTAGCACTAGCGGTGCAAATAGTAAAACGTCGACAAAATTCATATTTTCAACTCATTCTAGTTTATGTATCCAGGTGATCTGTCTTGATGCCATACTTGCATATGATTAGTCAGATTTCGCCCTAAACCGGTCGATATAAATAAAATCCTTGAGTTTTATAAATTGTTAGTCTTATTTGTTTAATAAATCTGAATAAGCAAAGTCCACATTTTTGAGCCTACGCCGACTTTTTTGGTTGGTTTTAATTTCATCTCTACATAGAGTTAGTAGCGATTTTCTCAGTCATTATTCAATCAGACTCGGTTCTAGACTCTTATGTGAATTCATTGGATATTGCGTAATCTTATGAAATTTCACGAAACCTACAAAGGGTCACTAATGAAATGAATAATTTGACCTCTCAATATATTAATATTTCTCACGTCATTGAGTGCCTCTACATCTTTGAAGGATATATCTCCATGCTTTTCTTAAATTTCTAGGTATGTCATCACTAATCACTGAGACCTAATGTTCTCTACCTCACAGTGCTTGAAGTGTTTGTCCCTACTATAACCCCAAGTTCCCTGTAGATTACCTCCAAGTGCCTCCAAGTGGATTTTTAACTATCGGAATAGGCTAATTAAGTGGTCCTTGAATGAGCGATGTCCGGAACCATACCATTTGTTTAAGCTATTCCCTCTATATGAGACACACACACTTGTCAATTACCGACTCTTACGCTTCCCTCTTACCTCCTCCGTCCCTCATCTCTCACCCTCTTGAACCTTCATTGTGGTTTGTTTAAAACACTTTGGCCTACACAACTCTTGTATTCTACTTTTGAAACTGTTGTTGCTGTCGTTAGCTGTTAGCAATGGCCTTAATTTCTACAACCAAGATTGGTTTATCGTCTTACTCTTCAACGATGTCTTCAGTAGTAATACGGGTGATAACAATTTTCGTAAACCCAGATGCTACATTTTCTTGTTTCGTTCTTGTTGTTACAATGCCAATAAACAGAGTACTTATATCCCATCTCCTCAGCCAAGCACCTGTCACAGTCTGTAGTACCACTCTGCTTCATTATCCGTATCTGGATTACTGGACATTTTAACTTGTTAGCACATATAAACGCTTAAGAGATGTGGCGCATTGGTAACTATGTATAAAAGACCCCAGGTATACCTATTTGGATAGACAAACGATACGGACTTGTCAACAAGGGAAGATTAATCTGATAGGAAACCGACAAGACAAAGCTCATTTCTTCAGAATTTATGTTTTTGTCTCTGGATAACCAATTACCACAGGCTGCCTCTGTTGGGCCATTACTCTTCTCAGTACTCGGGTGCTCCTGACAGCTTGACAGTTATATGGAACATAAACCGTTGTCACTTCGGCGTGTTTTGATCTCCGAGCCTAAACAATATGAAGACAACCGCTATTCCAATTATTAAAGCCGTTATTCAGTTAATATAGTGTCTTGGGTTAACTGCGTTCTATCTCATCCTTCTCTCCGTCTGTGTCAATTGTGACCTAGCGATATCTAGTGCCAGATAGATGATAACAACAGAACTAGATGGCCTAGCACTCTCAGTAGCCTATAAGAGTCCTGCTTACCAAAACAATCGTACTTAAATAGTCTTGTCTCAAGGTGTCTATCACTTGGTCCATCACTGAGCATTCAGATACCACGAAAAAGTCGACGTGCACATCCGTCAAATCAGGAATCGGAAATTAGTTACTTATCAGTGTCCTCCCAACAAACGGAATGTTCGATAATATAATTCGAGTTTCCAACCAGGAGGCTCGGGGTAGGAAGTTAGATAAAAGTTAGATAGCGCTTCACTTTAAAGAGTTTGGTGATCATTATCTTCCAAAAACGTATATCATGTTGCGGTTGAGTAGTCGAATAAAAATTCAAAACACCTCTTCTTTCCTTTTCAAAGTAAAAGGAATGAAAGATAAAAGATAGTCGGGTAACTTTATTCAGACAAGTAATTATTACAATCTGGAATGACCAACTACGTCGTTTGCTTGACAGTCCAAGTTCATTAAATGACGGTTTAAGTGCAGTTTATGGGCAATGGTGTATGGAATGATAGCGTGGTAGGTAATGTCGGGTTCGGGTGCTAAATTAATCCATTTATTTATCAGAGCCTTCGACGTTCTCTCTTGGTTCCAAATAGTCCTCGTCTGTTAGAGTGACAGTTGATATTCCACCTTCTTGAAGTTCGTCAGTTCTTCGAAGAGTTTCATTTGGTCGCTCATAATCATTCTGCAGGAAGGAAAACAACTAAAATGAAAGATTTATGCAGTTAAGAACTTTACAACAGAATACCTAATTAAAGAGATCGTGGAAATGTAGCTATATCAACAGAACTAACGCCTGCATTCCATTCACAATTAAGGTCATAAAAGGATTCAGAACGGTAGAAATGGACTGCGAATGAACGTCTATATCCTCGTCTCTCTTCATCCAGTACCGGAGTTCTAATTCAACTCTTAATCTTCTGATTTTGGGAAAGGCTGTTTTATGTCATTAGTCTCAAGAACATCACTAGTTTATTAAGAGAATGGTTCTAATCTAAGTTGGTAGAACTCATAAAGTGGCTTTTTTGTCTCTCAATGGCGGAATATGAAACCGAGATATTTGCATAAAAATCTTAAATGATAATAAGGGAAGTCTCACGTCGAGAGCACTAGTCTCGTCAGAGTCTTCGACGATGCATTCGAGAGGTTGACTTTGTTCAAGATGTTGACAAGAGGTAGCAGCCGTCATAATGCCATATCGATAATCAGACGGAGGTGATGAGTAGCGTATCTAAAATTATAATAATTACGCTGCTGCTTGGTATAATGATAATATCAATAATAATGATGAGAAGTCATTTTCGGAGACATAACAATCTGTAATGCACACATAATAACTTATGGCCATTAAATGGCCATTGATTTTAATTGGCCGATCGTTAATGAGCAAAGAACGACAAATCTGTCGTCTTTCTTAACCTACCTCACTGAGTTCCCTTCACCGTGATCCAGATTCCATTCGTTTAGTGTCGATACTTTTTCTCTTTCATTTCAATTTCCAAATATTCTTCTCCTTTCTTCCTTCTACTCTTGTAGCAGCTATTGTTGTGCAAAAGGGTGAATACTCAGAGGGTCATTAGACTGTTGGGATTAAAATTAGTAGTTATTAGCTAACAACAGCAAACAACAATTCCAAAAAGTAGAGCACAAAGATGAGGATTCAAGAGGGAAAGAGAGAAAGCTGAGGTAGAGAGGAGATGAGAGAAGCGTAGAGGCCGGTGAATGACAAGGGCGTGTGTAGACGTAAGTGGAAATACGAAGACAGTTCATATGAGTCAGCTAGGCAAGAATGCGAGTAAGGAAATGAGTGCAGATGTTCTTTTAAATGAAACGGTACAGTTGTAGAAGAAAATGAGAATTGATAAACTCGTCTAGACATGTCAGATAGAGGTTAAATCATAGACATGAAGACATCAGTGCGGTTTCGTGGACGGAAAACCATCGTACTTTCATAGAGAATGTGGTTAGAGAATAATTTTGAAAACGTATTTCTTAACCTTGGCAGTGTTTGAAGTAAAATATCTGACGTATTCTTTCATTTTTTAAGTTTGATCTTCTGACTTCCAAACTCCGACAGCATCACGGATAGCTTTTTTCGTTAAAATGCGGGAATGACTCGTATGACATTGATTTCTTACGATAAATAAATAATACTTTCCTCATATTGAGGCGAATGCTATATGACACTGCTTCTGTAAGAACCGCTATGGTAAATGTCAAAATATTTAAGCTGTCTTTAGATGTTATACTGAGGAGCTCTTTGGCGTATGCAATGAAAAATATGTTTCGATAAGTTTACCTCTCCCTCTTCAACTTCTTCCCTCTCTTGGTAATTTGGACTTGAGGCTGTGGTGCTAGGTGCTGATGCTTCTGATAGTGATTTCATCATGGTGCTTGTATTTACAGTATTAGTCGTTGCTGTATTTGGAGCAGTTGCAATGTAACCTGATGATGATGCCGTGAATCCGGAATCACTCCATAATCGGCTTCTTCCTTGCTACAAGGAAAAAAAATGCGTCAAAAATAATTGTACGCATAAGAATTTTGTTACGTAGATTAGTATTGACATCTCTTTTATTTCAACTTACTTGTCTGAAATTGAGGTAAGTTAGAGGCTCCAACTGCATGTAGCAGATTCTCTGGAAGAGATCTTCAAAACTCGGTCGCGCTTCCGGGTCCTCTAGCCAGCCTAAAAAAATATTAAATTTTCAATACGAAACACTAATAATTGAAGTCGGACATGCTACACGAAGACTACACTTACAGTCAATCATTAACTGATATAATTCAAGACTCGTCGTAAGTGGCTGAGCCAATCGAAGCCCCTTCTCAAGGTGATGAATGAGATGTCTAGTATGAATTCTTTCAAATGGTCTTCTGCCTAGTGTGAAAATCTCCCAAAGAGTAACGCCTTAATCAAAAACAAGGAAAGCTTCAAGGAGACTTCGAACACAAATGTAATAAACTTGCAACCAAATATACGCCTTACCATAAGCCCAGACGTCTGATTTGCTCGAAAATATCCTCTTTTTGATACATTCAATCGCAAGCCACTTCACTGGCATTAAACCACCTTTCGCGGTATACTCACCACCCGTATCCTCAATGCATTTTGCCAACCCAAAATCTGTTATTTTGATCTGAAATCAGGAAATTTTTCAAGCATTAATGTTTTTTTACTTGCTCTGGAGTTTCCACAAGCACATTTCGAGCCGCCAGGTCCCGATGAATGATACCACGGGAAGCCAAATAGGCCATGCCACTTGCTATTTGTCCGGACCAGTTGAGTATTATCTCTGCAGTTATAACACTAGTATCAATTGAATATGGGCCTCCATGTTTATGGAGGTAAGATAGGAGACATCCTAGCGGTAAAAACGAAGTAACCAACTGTGGTCTTGCTGTCATACAAAGAGCCAATAAACGAAGGCAGCAAGGGTGATTTACTGTCGCCATGACCTAAAAATATAAACCATGAATCAGGGATGTACAGTTTATCTATCACTTCATTAAGGAGTAATTTCATAATTAATTCCGATCCTTCTCCCATTCTGTTAGTTCTAGCCAATGGACAAACCGATTTGCTATCTACTTTTCACCAACTCAGTTATCATTTACACAGCGAACAGCCAATTTATAATCGTTTCAGTTTTTTGAATTACTATCTGGATTCCTACTGACTACGATATATGATGGTCAACTACTACCACAATAAAAATGCTAGATGGATTCTAAGTAATATTATGGTTAAAGCTTAGAGATACTTAACAATGACAAACTGTCGCTGGATCGATGACAGTTTTGTTCATCGAGTTGTCGGAAATGGAATGCACTGATAAGCCCTATTAGTGTTAACGATGATTGAAGAACATAAAGATAACCTGGAGAGGTAGTCTGATTTAAGTCTGGTAAGCGTCTCGACTTTTCCAAGGCAATGCATATACTCCTTGGAATTCAGTCATCCTAGTCAGCGTCCTAACTTTCATATTTAATCCGAAACCCCGGGCTGTTTTAGAGGTTAATGATCATGGTGGAAAGATAGTTAATTCATCTCAAAGTTGTACATTCTAACGGGTCTTGGTTTATATTTTTACCTTTCATACTCTCATAGACATTGCCTTATCTATAAGAACCTCCTTAATAAGTGCCGATTTAGATCCCGCTTCCTACAATTCATTTCAAAATTCGTAAATCGAATACGACAAACAGGTGACTTGAAACCAAAAGCCGTTAAATCATTCGCTAGCAAAATCCTGCGATGATCAACTATTTAGCTTTCAATAAACTCCCATTTCGCTCCTTAGCCTCCCTTAATGAGACTCTCTTCCTTCATTGACGATGGCTCATTTAAATTTAACTGTAGCCTTCAAAAGCTTGTTTGACAATAAACTCTTACTTTTGTCTTATCTTAGTCTGTTTTGGGTTACTGGAACACTGTAGAACCAGAGGAATGCCATATTGTAGACATAATAGTTTACCAAGAATATATAGCTTCAACACTTACTCGAGCCTCTTCCAGTAAAGCCTTTGAAGTAGAGGAATCCGTTTCATCATTGAGAACTTTTATAGCAACTACGTGTTCTTCAACATTCTCCATATATTTATCTTCTCTTTCCTCATCTTCGTCACTATGGCTTCCACAATATTTCGACTCTTTAGTTAGAGAATCTGGACGCATAACCGTAATTTCTTTGAAATCGTCTGGTTGAACTATTGAATTTGCTTGTGGAACTTCTGCATCGTTAATTTTTGACTGTGGATCTAGTTTGGCCTGTTGTTTGGGAAGTATGCTCTTGTCAATAATTTGAGCCTGTCTCTTCCCTTTTTCATCTTCTTCTTCCACGGTCAAGTATTCTTGTTCAGTGCTTGCATAGGTATTATCTTCAACCAGCGAATCCAGCGGAACGAATTTGGGTTCGTCTCTTATTGTCTTTGCAAACATATTATCAACCTCTTTTGCAAAGCTAGGAGAAATAGGACCCTTGTACCAAATCCCTTTGAAAACTGAACCAAAGGCTCCCCCGCCAACTCTGCTTCCAAGTTTCAATTGATACTCGGGAATTATCAGTAGTGTCGTCATATCAGGCATCGCATCCTTCGAATAAGTTTGAAAATAAATAAAATTATCTTACCGAGTGATATTTCATCAAAGAATGTGCCTCTTCCTCATGCTTAAGAGCACTGGATCTTATGGGTAGAGAACGGAGACTAATATTTCTTCTCGCTTTGCTGATTCTTGTCTCATATTTTTCTTCATCTGCATCAGGTACTATTATCGATTTCATCCAAAATCGATAACACATGGTATTGAAGCCAGTTTTAGATTCACCGAGAACAAGACCGGACTTTAAATTTCTACCGCCGACCACGACTCTTGAACAGATGTAGCTGAAGTAGGCGGCTATGAAAAGTGCGGACAGGGCACAGAAGACAAGAAGAGCTTTAGACAACCAAGATAAACGATTGAGCATAACAGGGCTAATGATTTCTGATGAAGAACATAAGAAGAAACATTGCTCCGGTTTTCCCGTTGTAACAGGCCCTGAATTGTTCGAGTTTCCATCATAGACACACACGAGTTCAACTGCATTTGTGTTTGGATTGAGCTCAATTCTGGAAGATATACCCGGAGGACAAGATTCAACACAAATCCACTAAACAAAGAGATGATTTAAGGGATCCTGTTTGCTATATTTACCTTAGATTTATCATCATTAAGAAATTGCTTATATTGTCTGCACACGTCACAATCACTTGCTGTTGGCCCACTGCAACCTAATCCACATTGAGGATGACAAGGTAGGCACAGGATTTCTCCATTTGTCCCATTGACCTTGTATGTACCTATAAGAAAAATGATATCCTAAAATTTATGAAAATCTTTCAACTACTGAATCAGACCAAGTAGAATGCGTTATACTCACCTTCATGGCACCCTTCAACACAGATCCCATTATATCGAGCGTTACGGCACTGCGTGCACTGATTGGGAGATGGACCTGAACACCCACCGGAGCATTGAGAATGACAAGGGGCACATATGCGCACCATCCCAATCTTGCTTCGTTGTAACTGGTGTGCGATCAACCAGTTCCCGAGGAGAGCATGCAGACCTTGCGGAACATGAACCAATGAATTGTCTCCGCTTATTTTTGTGCGCATCTCTTCCTCTGATTCGTCTCTTGGTACATTGATGAGATGTAGGAATGTATCATTTGGGCAATGCTTAAGAAACAAAATTATTATATATTTTCTTATGCTCATCTTTTACATTGAAGGTATATATAACCGAAAACGTGCCTGATATGGAGTTAGGCATTTCAATTTTAATCTAGATTCCTCAGTTGAGCTATCGGCCGAGACAACCTGGACACATTGTGAGCATCCATTTGAGCCAAACCAATCACCGGGCCCAGTGCAAACCGCAGTCCAGTTAGTTGATTCTGTTTCACCATAAAGACCTTGCGGATGAGTTGTACACACCGAAGCGCATTCTTGACAAACATTCTTTTCATCCGGAAATTTTCCAAGAGGACATTCGGCTCGGCAAACCTCTCCATCCTTTACAAAGAGAAAGTTTAGCAAAATTTTCAAGTATCTGTCAGCCTGTCCGGTTAGCGAAAGTATAAAGTGATGATCTGTCCTAACTTAATCCCGATCTTATCTGTTCACATATTTGTTATTTGTTCTCTCATACCAACCGAACAAGGAAAACAATCTATGTGAAAACCTGCTTTCCTAACCACCTCGTTATACTGCCACCATTTCCCAATAGCTTTGTTACAGTGGACTGGACATCATATATCCCTAATAGTCAGAGCGAATGCATCGATATAATGTTTATTTTAAATGAAAGCAGACATTGGTGTTGAGTAACATTACAAACTTAGATAGCGAATAGATATCGTGTAATGTTTGACAGCGTCTGCTAAAAATACTAGTCCACTGAATAATTGTCAAGGAGGGAAATCGTATATCTTCGAATTCCCAAATAATCTGCTAACGAGGTTCGTTACTTTGCTAAGGTTTTCCTGATTAATATTCCTGCTTACTCGACCTTGGTAATGAGCTACCTCAACACTGTATTACCGGTCTAATGTAAATTAGTTAATATGTTTGACCTATTTTGCATATAAAACGCGCACTTTCTTAAGAGAAAACTGGTCTTTCTCTATAAGGGTTTGAGTAATTATAACTTTACATTAATGGGAAGCTGTGGAAGTGCCACCTTATATCAATAATTCAAGTAAAATGTACCCTTATCAAATAATTATACAATTGAATCTGTTGACACAAGTTTGTCAGGTCAACGTTCACGGATTAGATACACATCGACGCGTATCAAATGAACGGCATAGCCAACATTAGGCCAAAACGGGTTATTAGAAAGAAAAGCGGAATGCGAGTTTCTAATCTGAAAGGCTATTAGATAATTAAAACTTTAATTAATTAACGAAGAGAGAGATTGGAAAGAGACGCTTGTAAAATGCAAGTCATTGGAGTTGTAAACCTGATAATACTCTGAGTTTTCGTGCACTGACTCCATATTTTACCCATAGTCCTTGTGTGAGAAGTATCAAATTCGTGATTAGAAAGCTTGTACGCAGTCGGATTGTAGAATATAGCTTCTGTAGTTAATACAGGTATTGGATTTGTAATTGATGTTTGGCTTAATCAGGTTAAAATAATAATTTCATCTGACCATAAATACTTCCCGTAAGTAAACACATAAACCAAAATAATTATATAGAAGAAAAATTTGGTTACCAAAACATGCGCACAACCATTGTTGCAATGATTGGCACCAGGTCCATGACAAGCTCCTGGTGCAGATCCACATTCTTCGTGACATTTATAACAGTAATTGGCTTTCAGAGTCTTGTTTGCATCGATGATTCTTGTAATCACAACAGGATAATATCCACCCTCAACTAAAGAACAGTTGAGAACACACCTGCCAATCTCTTCACGACTTTGAATGAGCCAATGAGCACACACTCGACAGTTAGTTGGCCCAGGACCCCAACAACCGTGCTGGAGATCACAGACACTTCCATCGCAAATAATTCTATCGGCAACTGAATAAAATAGTAAACTAATAAATTGAAGAGAAAATTGTAACTGAGCATGAGCGGGAGTAGCTTACGGCACTCGTTGGCCGGTCGATTTTGGAAAATGATTGGAAAGGATAAGGTCATATCACCGGGAGGTCTTTCAGGCATCCACATTAGTGACCTCCACTTTATTGTTTCTACGAGACACAGTTTGGGATTTCGAACAATTTGAACGACTCCTCTATGGGCACCAACTAATTTCAGTGAGGAAATTCCTAAGTGTTCCAAATAATAGTTATGGACGATTTTCAAGGGCGAGTTGTACCCCTGAGGAGCCTCTATAATAAGACGTCAAATATTATTTGAGAACTACCTGGAAATGAAGATTAATTTACAATATCCATTAAGGGATACGGCACTTACCTCCCCCAATGCGTCTCAATTTTGAAAGGAAAGTTAAGTTCTTTAACCAAGGAGCAAGAGAATCAGTTCCAACATAGAGAATACCAGTTATCTCCTGAATATTTCCCAGACCATTTTGCAGATCCTCGAAAGTGACCGATTCTTCTTCTTGAGTAAGATTGTGGAAGATGTCTCTGAAAGATTTTTTGGTAAATCGTTATGTTGGAATCATATACTACTCACAAAATGAAAACCAACACGGAAATGACGTACCCTTCAAACGATTGTTTCTTTAGAATCAAGCTCCCTTCCCAGAAGGTACAATTAACCATTTTCTTAAGGAGACTTTTGTATAAGAAATCAACCGATGGAATTTGTAACTGCTTTGCTGAGCAGGCTGAAATGAATTAAGGAAATGGAGTAAATAAACAAATGTAAACAGAAGAGTTGCAATTTCCATCGAAATCCTTATTTTTTTCACCATTTCCTTGATATAACAAATGGCATAAACGAAAGGTATCTGACTTTACGACGATTAAGGTGTATACCAGTGTAATGTTTGATTTAGTGATATATCGAGTAATTTTTTAAGGAAGACGGTCACCAAAGTTTAAGCCAGCTCTGTTAGAACAAGTAAAGAGAAGACAGAAGAACTGAATCCCCAATATATGTATCTAACACTGGGTTGTAATATTGGTAGAAGTCTTTTCTTATGACTGATTACAGGGACTAAAAACACTGTCGAAACGATGAAATTTTTGCTCTGTTAGTTTGTTTAGAATGCGCTCACACCATATCATTGAATGGAGACCACTTGTCGGTTCGGAGGCAGTGTATATACCCTACGGGATTGGATCAAGCGTGTCGACATCCTAACTAAAATACAAACGTCATGAAAACTGGGAGAGCACTTTGATGAACCTTATTTCCACATACAATATTATGTTCATGCAATTTTTATCTTTTACTGAGACAAGGTAGCCAAATATGGCAATTGCTGTTCTGTTTGAAGGAAGAAAACCAAGATAGAACACTCCAAAAGAGATTACGGAGAAGAAAAAACTGTTCACTGTATTGAAAGAATTATTTATTTCCGGATGCACAAACAAGCAAACAAACAAACAGAAAAGTGTGACCTAATTAATAATTTGGTCAATGGGGTGATGTGCTACTGTTCTGTTGGATTTCGAATTAATAAATATTAATATCTTTCAATCTTCTGCTTTTAAATGCCACGCTTTACTAGACATAAAACTTCTAAAATTGAAATACGTGCAATCTTTAACCTGACAAAATTTAAACAAAGACCTCATATTTAAATAGAAAAAAAGAAGAATTATCGCTTCGAATATCATCCTGGACTATTCATTTCAACATTTAAAATATTTTAAAAGAGTTTGAAAAAGATTCACAAATTAATTTGAACAAAACATGCAATTCTCCAGTAGAAAAATATACCGCATTTTAATTAACTGTTCAATGTATAACCCAAATGCCAGCAAATTACCCGGCTATTTCAATTAAATAAACAAATAATACAACGAAATTTAACTCCTAATGCTGAAACCTCTCTAATCGTCTGATACCTCAAATTTATTGTTATTACATATTATCAGAGACGATGAATACTTTTCAAAATTGTAACCTACACTTTAGACATCCCGAAGGCGGACATTGAACACATTGACTTCGAATCTGTTGTGTTCCTGGTCGAGAACATTTGAGAACACAGTGATCACCATCCATGAGAAAACCCTCTGAAATAAACCATAAAATGCAAGTGACAGAATAAAATTACTGGAGTCTACTTATTAGTATATTAGCGACTCCCTAACCTGGACACTGCGAGACGCATACATGACCTAATGAAAATCTACCCTCCTTATTCTGTTCCCATGATGAAGTGTGAACATTGTAGATACGTCTGGATGGACATGCAGGAACACAGTTCCCCTCATAGGAGTATCTTCTACAAGCCTGAAAAAGAAAGCAATATCACCAATAATTAGACTAATATTTTGTTACTTACCATGCATTCATTTGATCTAGTCCCGCTGCAGCCACTAACACATTCTTCGTGACAACATTCTTCAACATCTCCTACCCTGAAGCATCGATTACGACCACCACAGACTCTTGTTCGGCATTTACGTACTGTTCAAATAAAATGAAATTATTAAAATGTATTTAAGAGTAGCATATAAGTAGTATTCGAGGTGGCTTACAAATCTGGCACTGATCGGCTCCAGGACCCCAACAATATGAATACCCATTTCGTGGCGCGCAGGAATCGTGACATTTCCACGTTAGCCATGATCTACCTTTTGAATAGAGATTATCAAGGA
This sequence comes from Hymenolepis diminuta, assembly GCA_900708905.1. Classification (NCBI taxonomy): domain Eukaryota; kingdom Metazoa; phylum Platyhelminthes; class Cestoda; order Cyclophyllidea; family Hymenolepididae; genus Hymenolepis; species Hymenolepis diminuta. The sequence continues at coordinate 938,520 of CAADRB010000013.1, forward strand.
CAGTAAACGTTTCATTAGTCAAAATTTCTCGAAATTCTGCATTGACTGTTTCAAATTCCGTGCTATTTACTGAGGCGTCATTTTTCTGTAGACCTTCTAGAAAAAAATGAAGTTTAATACTATCAAATAACGATAAATGAACACAAGATATTTGAAAGCGGATAAATATTATGTAATATTTTTTTAAAGAAGTACTGCGACACATCATTTTATCAATTTAAAATGGAATGGCCGGAAAGAATATAAAAGGAAGTAGGATAGAATATCAAAACTTTGCAGATAGCCCAACCTAATCACCTTGATAGACTTAACAAAGTCAGAACACACTAAAACAATGATGCGTTTAGCTATTTGTGCCGTCAGACCGTCAACCACAGATGTACTTTATCATTCCCCCTGCACTGTTTACGCTGAACAAAGAAAAACCAGACAGTGGAATCTCCCTCCTTAAAATTCATTTTTGTCCGTTTTCACTGCCCACCCCTTTTCTCACCATCAAATGGTATCCCTTTTCATTACCAATTCTCTCATTTCATTTTCATTATTACCTCCTCATTTTCACTTGATTCAAGCCAAATTTCATGCTATATAAAGGTAATGAAATGATCTGTTCATGGGATAAATAAATCTGCATTTCTTTTTGGTTGGCATGGCTACTGGGATAACAGGAGAAATTTCCGCTTTCATGGTTTTTGGAGGTCATGAGAGTGAGAGAATATGGAAAAGTCGGATGGTAAAAAGAGAAGTGAATTTTGGGTTGAACAAGAATCCGTCTAACTCCAGAAAAACTGGAAAGAGGAGAAAGTAGTTGATCACACAAATCGTTTACGTGTGAGCGAACTGAAATTAAGCTTTGAGCTTTTCAGTGAACGATATTAGCCTAGGTGATTTGAAAGAAGGATATATGCATAGATAAAAGGATTTAAACTCTTACACAAATAGGCAAAACTCATCCGAGGCTTTTGTTAATATTTCAATTTCCTTACCTAATAATACAGAATGTTTTATAAAACATTTCAGTCTTCGAGATAAAAAGTGGAAATCAAATGTTGGTATCACATTCTAATAGAAACTCTATAGACACGAATTTGGATTAATTTGACAGCAGGATCTTCATTTGAGAAATGACCCGACATTGATTTGTTCTTGCCATTAATTACAGCGACTTTCATTCTGATGTTTGTATTTCTGTTTTCTGGAATTTTCCCTTTCTTTCGGAAATTCAACAACTCAAGGTGCAACTTTTCTCAGTTTTAACCCACTCGAAATTTTGGTATACAGCGTATTATATATTACATATTCACTTTAAACTAACCATTTGCATTTTCAATAGTATTTTCACTTTCTTCTAAAGTGATGTTGTCATCAGCATAGATACCTGGATTTTCATCATCCTTTTGCATCACATGGTCGGTTGTTGTATTGGATGCCATCTCTTCCAAAGTTTCTAACGTTGATGTTGAAGAGTTATTCACTTCTATAGAGTCAGTAATCATTTCAGTAGTTAATATATCCTCCTTTGTCATCATCATCAGATCTGCAATATCTCTACGAATTCTGACTGCAGGAGCTGAAATATTTAAATTAAAGTTTTAAATTCTGCTCACCATTGTGCATGATATAAATCAAGTTAGATTAAAGAGACTATCTATGTGAGCCTTTGATGGCATCAACTCTTCGTAAATAAAATAAGCCGAGGTGAAATTGGTGGACTGATAGCCACAGACTCATAGTCAACCTGCCAAGTGAAAAATTCCTTTGTCCAGAAAGGCGGTTCCAAAATCGCATGAAATCATGCCATTCAGGCATTCCAAATAATAGAAATGTAAGTAAGTGATGATGAAAACAGTCAGCTCGTCGGACGAAGAGCACCCATATTCCTTGATTTTTTTCTCCTGACGTCATTCTCATAAATTCTCATATGAGAACTTTTTCTGACTTGTCTGAAGGCTTCATTCAGTTATGGGCAATAACGACTAATGAATGGCTCATTTTTGCTTACTTGTTGATACCAAATCACTGCCTTGACAATTAGCAGAGGTAGTTGGTAGTAAAGCTGAAAAATTCCTTTGTAAAGCGCTTTCGTATCTAGCCGCACAGGCAGATAGCCAATTAAACGTCGCTGCTTTGTCGTTCATGGGCACTAGTATTACGGGTTGAAGGTCCGGATACTCTAAAATATCATCCCAGTTGACAGAGAATGGAGAATAGCATAGACCCGGATTGTCGAAAAATCCTACTCCGTACATGAGTATTGCTAAAAAGGAAACATTTCTCAGCAATATCCAGTTTTTGTGGATCTCTGAAATGAATTGTATAAATTTCTCATAGAAAATTCATATGAATCCGTTTATTTATTTTCTAAAGTTATAGAATATATATTTTAGAACTAACATTAAACTGAATAAGATATTAAATTGTAAATCTCTGTATGAAGGAGAATTTCTGCTCGAATGGTTAAAAATCACAATAGTTGTTAACTTTATTGTAGAAAATGACTACAAAAATAACGGAAACAGTAAGGATCGTCTGGTAGAATTTAAATAAATGTCAAATATCTGTTATACAATTAAATCTGTAATTTAATTTATGGTTTATTTTTCTAGATGAATTAAAATTAGGATGAATATGAGAGACTAATATGGGTTTGGTTAGGAAATAACATGCATAATATCATACCTTCTAATGAAGGAAATTCAATATTCGACATGAATTCTCTGTTTGACGTGTAAGTTTCAGTCACAAGAAGTGCAAAATTTTGTCCTTTTATGCTAATTGAATCTTCTCCGCGTATCATTCGTAGATTGGGCAGACTAAAGTGCGGTTTAGTTACTCGGTGTATGAACAAGTATCCGGAAATCTCCTCAATACTGTTGAGAAAGTCAGTATCTTGATCTGTAACAAGATAAAGTGAATTAATAGAATTCGAATAAATGTTATTTTAGTTAGAAAGGATGGCATGCCTGGAAGAATGCCTGAAATCACCAGGCTACCCAAAATATGGGTACAATTCCGATCGAAATTGGCCTTCAACTTTTCGAAGTTGTTGAATATAGCATCCTGCCAGGTTGAGAACCCTTTACAGACTAAACCAGGCAAGACATTAAGGAAGATATTCCCACTTTACCTCTTTTATCTCGGTACTTTGGATCACGAAAATAAGGCGTAAAGGGGTTGACCAGCTCATGAGCGATAAGGTCACACCGATCAATTGTGCTGAATTCGTTTTCAAGCTCGACACTGTAAGCGCTAGAAAGACCCAAGAGACAGGAGATTATAAGAGTTGTTAAGACGAGCATTGAAAGCAGAGAAATGGCGAGAGAGTGAGGGCTTTGGGTCACAGAGAAATCAACTCGGACACTCAACCGCCAATCCACCCTTGGCAGGTGTGAATGAATATGCAAATGTGGAAGGCACCAAGGCCACAATAAGATTAGTATGCCTGTGGCTGTTATGCGTCTTAGTGTGAGCGTTTGAGGAGGAATAAAGGACTTCACACAACATAGTTCTGAGGGAAGACTAGTTGTTTACATTCGTAAAATTACCTGAGAAACATCGGGTCAAGCATGTCTGCAGACGATATTTGTTGATCTACTTGTTTTTGCAGCTATTAAGGTCAAGAGCCGTTAAGATAGGCAATAAAGCGATGGATTTTATTCAGTGAAAGATTTTCATCATGAAATTATAGAGGGATTTCTATCTCTTAATGACTATTAATGTGGAGCAGTTGACATGAGAAGCCATGTACCTAAAGATGTCTTTACTGTCAGAATGCGTTGTTAATTGCAACGAATTGCGTAGTTACTGAGATAATTAGTGGGATTTTAATAAAAATTTCTGGAGACTATTAATTATCATACAAAATGTCAAACCTTTCAGACTTCTTACAATGTGTCCGTTTACTTATACACTAATATCATGCAGACTGTTAATGTACATTGTTTTTAACATGCAAAGCCTCTCTGCGATTTTGGGTTAACCTAAGGCTGAATACACATTTATGAATTCAGAAAGACAAAATAAAAAGGATACATGAGTGCTTGAGCATTCCAGATACGGTTGAAGCATGCGATACTATTTCAGGATGGATCCATGCACTAACTCTTTCTGAAAAAGTCACATCTTTAAGGGAATATATCAGATATCTGATATATCAAATATATCATATGTTGGATGGACATCCACTTGCATGGTATGTAATATCCTAATTTTCCAGACTCAGCATTTGCACGAGTGCAGGAGACCTAAGAAAATGCCCGATTCTAAAGCCAACGTTCTTTTACTGCCAACTTCCTTCCTCATTATGGCTTATTTTGGAATATCGCTTCTTGACTTGTAAAAGGAAATTTATGAGCGTTTTCAATTACGGAACCTTGGATGTCGGTTTACAAATGAATCTCAGCATATTGTTATTCCATACTTTATTTAACAAGGCTAGAAACTCGTCCCAAATAGGATCGTAAATTGTTACAATTCTGTCAGGAGTAAAATCTTTCTGATGGTCATCGTTTCATTGGAGACATCGACGAATTTTGACCAGCTCAAATGCCACAAGTGTATTATAGCATTTTTTTGTATAATTCTAGGACTTGGAGAATTTGGGGTCTAATACGCCCTGAAAACGAATATCAAAATCTGACGTAGATACTGGAATGAACATTTAATGAGGCTTTTAAAAAATTGCCGCAATAAGTTTAAAAATGTGGTGTTTAAATAATTGTTTTAATTAATAATAAAGTATTCGAAATTGAATTAATGATTTACTACTTATGGTGACTATTTCAATATACTTCAGTGATTTTTATAAGAATAATAACAATAATACTAAGCTCCAACATAAAACGATTTACTATTACCTTCTGCTGAAGTCTGAAGCCTGTTCGAGTTGGCATCACCACTAATCTACGAAGTCTAAAACCATTTATGCACCTCTATTTTGTTGTTGGAGAAGGCATTTTTTAAAAAAATCTACAGCATCACGTGTTCGAAAACACAGAAATTAGCATAATAAAGTGATACCAAGGGGAGAGAGTGATTCATTTCCATTGGCTAATTAATTCAAAGTTTTTTTGAGGGGAGTGGAGGAGAGACGCAGGAGAAGGACGTGGTGGGGGAGGGAGTTAAAACTGGTGGACTCGTTTAAGCAATTACCAACAAATATGGTATTTAAAACCTGATGTTTTTGAAGAAAGGATATATTGAGACTTTATAGTGTTCAGGTTTCCGCATTATTAAACTGATGCGCATAGCCTGAGCTGGAAAGGGCCCTTATCTTCTTACATCAAATCTACAGGGTGCGTAAGGCACTTGAAGACACCTCACGCACTTTTAGAAAAAAACAGGAATTGAAACTATTAATAGTTAAAAATTACAATTCCTTATAACAAAACGAGTAAACATAATATTAACCAAGGTTTTATTTTATATATCTCCTTCAGCTTCCATCACCAACTCAATTCGAGTCCGAAAGGTGGTCTTTATTGATGTCCTCCATTCTTAGGGCTATTGCTTCCATCAGAAAAGATTTGGTGTCATTTGGGTACCTATTAACTTCCTTTTCAACCGCGCCCCGCCCAATCCCACACAATAATTGAAAGGGTTAAGGTCTGGTGAGCTAGGAGGCGGGCGTAAGTTTGGTGCGGCAGGATGATGAAAATTCTCGGCCATCCATCCAATCCTGGGTTTTGAGAGATTTATGGAATGGACTTGTATCTTGTTGGAAGACATAAGGCCTCCCCCTTCTCTACGCTGTCTATCCAAAACAACTTAACAACAAGGGTTTGAAGAGTCTCCATATGGGCATCTGCATCTGCATTGACTCTAAGGCCCTGTGGAAAAAATTAGGGAGTCATGATATACTCCTCCTTCACTGCTAACACCATTATTGTTGGTGGAAAATTCGCGAGCATAACAGTTGGCACTTCAGTGGTGTCCGCTCCCACATAGCCACCTATCATTTCTTCGACTGACTTTTTATTCTGGTGAGAGCTGTTTCGTTGGATAAAAACCGAAGACACTCCTGTCATTCTTCTCCTGTTCAATTTGCGTGAGAGTCGTTTTGCACGCATTAAATAATTTTCTTGAGTTATTTTTGTCCACATAAGCTGACGACCTCGTCTGAGAACGTATGATTTGTATCCGATGTCTTTATGAAAAACATTCCTGATATATTGTTGTTCTTTCAGACATTTGAAGATCTTTGGCAAGATGTCGCATTGATTTCTCGGGATTTTCGTCAATCATGCCATACGCTCTTCTGCCAAACTCAGGTGTTCCGAGTTTGTCAGTAGAGCGTTAACAGTGCTGTTTTCTCTTCCTCGTGGCGGCCAATTCATCCCCATTGTTTTCCCTCGCCAAATCCTTTCTAACTTTGCAAACGGAAGATCCGGCCACTGTCGGAAATTTTGCAATTTCAAATTGCTATGCTTCGATTTTATAGATATTATTACAGTTACAGCGTGTCTTTTCATTACATTAGTTATAATAGTACTTGACATGAGATCTTCTGATATAAAAAATACATTTTGTATTATCGGGTTAATTCAAATTACAAAAATATGAGTGTCCTCAGATACCTTGCGTATCCTCTACATCCAGGATGGAAGTCGGAAGGCAAAACGAATACGCCTATTTGGTGGATTCGACCTTTAAAAGAGATTATATTGCACTGTTTTAATATGCTATCATCAGCGACTCCTTAATTCCCATGCGTAATGGTGCTATTACTTATTATAAAAGTACTCTTCGGCTTTGTATTTCTGGGACGACTTTAGGTATGTTGGTTTAAGAGGATTTTTCGAATTAATAGGCGACAAATAGAGGCAATGGGGTGAGACTCGATAAATCAAGAGAATCCGTGGTTTAGAATTATTGAATAATCTGCCTTCTCAATCGAAAATCTGAGACATAAGTAATCGTTTTTCATTTTTTCCGCATTTGAGAATTTAACTTAATATGGCAGCCCAAACGCCAAGGCGGCCCACACATTCTCCATCTACCAAATTGAGTTGATAAACAATAATCATGTAATAACGCAGTCTATAGTGCGTCTTCACCTCCGTCATCACTCCGATCCTCCGTTTTAGTTCATACCGACTTTTTTGAACTTTAGAATGAAGATAGTAGTGAAATGGAAACAAATTAATTAGTTTTGCGCGATACAAAATGACATACTGATATTTAAAACTTACAAATGAAAGAGACGAATATCGGGAAAATATAGTAATAATGATAGTATTCTTATATTGTTATTATTATAATAACCCACAACGAGGCAAAAGTGTTACAATTTGTCACATTGTTGGAAGACAACTGAAATCGGACAAATGAAGGGCAGGAATGGGGAAGTTGTTGAGAGCATTACTACATTTGATTTTCAAAATTGGATCGTTTAATATTTACTTCATGGACACTTTATCTACCAAAGTTCAAATTTTATGATTTGTGGCCTGGATTACCGAGCAAGTTTTTATCCATTATATCCAGTGCTTTCTGACTGGTTGAATTTCGGTCTTTGTTATTTGAAATCATCCATACTTTCACGCTTGGAATGACACATTTATCTTACACTATAGGAGACAATCTATAACACCTTAAAATCGGACAGCTGAGATAATATCATGTGTCCAAATTATCGTCGTCATGAAATTGGTTTTGCCTGATATTCTGCTGGTATTAGGTTAAACAGTGAAACAAAATGCTGACACTGTACTTCGTTCATTCCTAATACGCGAATAGTAATGTATAAATGTATTTTCGGCCGCATTGCTCGCTGAAGCTGTTTGGTTTCGGCAGATGGGATTTCAATAACAGTTTAGAAAGCATGCGATCTTTCTTTTGAATTTGTCCCTATATTGCTTTTTAACTTAATAGATATGATTAACACTAATTATACGTTCTATTACAAACGCCAAGAAAGTTCTCCTTGAAGGTGTACGATTCAAGTTCCGTCTGTTTCTTTGCCGTTCCTCTACTTTCTATTTAGAGTAAATGTGCTTAGGTTGATTTATGAAAATCCTGAAACATCTCATTCAGTATACGCATTTGAGACGAAAACTCCAGAAATGAAATTTTTCGACACATTCAATTTCAACGCACTTAAAATCCTCGGAGTGTAGTCATTCCGACAAATAAAAATGCTAGAATTTTCAAAGCAACAAGCTCGCCTACAGTGAGGTTAGAAATTGAAAACAATTTATCTAAATTGAACCCGATTCATATACTTCTGACTGTCGTTGCATCAACCAAAGTGTCAACCGATTCCAACAGGATCAACTTGCGATTTCGTCTTGCGCCACGAAGGTCCAATTCGCAGTGTTTGAATGGCTCTATAACTTGGAAAATTTGGCATTTAAAGCGTAGTGAGAATGAATAATCTAACGGAGATGTTAAAATGGGCATTGTTGAATGCCTTCCGAAAAATAACGCAATAACTTCTAATCTATGATTTCAAAATGATGGTATTTCCTTAATTGATTTGGCTTAATTGATTTATGGATTTAAAAAATATGATCGATTTGGACAATTGATCTTCTATTTTCTGGTACTTTTTTATGTCTTTTGTTGTTGGCACAAAATGGGCTGGAAAGTCATTTCTGTGTCACATCGGCAGTGTATTTTGACCATCATACACTAATGACTAAAAGTTACAAAGAGCGGTCAAATCGACTCCGTATCATGTATATTCCAATTTTCAAAGATTTAGATAATTTTAAATTTCATTTTGCCTTCACAAGTGCTCCACCTCCGGTGATGGGGAGTTACCAATGTTGCTCTATACGGTGATCTCTTGATACTTCTAACTAATATGTTTACCGTATTAAATTTCTAACCGTAAAAGCTGGGATGGTTAAACACCCAACCACCCTTGCCATTAAATTGCCTACTCTAATCTACTCATTTGTTTTCTTATTGAAATGTGATGAATCGAAAAAGCTTAAGGTTGAGAGAAATGTAAATATTCGTGGAAACAGAAGTCCGAAGGCGAAGTTTTCCCTATTAAAGCTTAGATGATGAATTCCCTAGAGAAACCTGCTAAGTTAATTCCTTGCAAATCATGAATATGGGTGAGTGTATTCAAAAGATCAGACTTCTCGTAATATTTAAGAGAGTCTGACATCCTTAGTTATATCTTCGAAAGGCTGAGAATCTTGATAAGCTGTGCTTTTACTATTACTGATAATTTAAGTCACTTAAGATAAGCCAGAACTCTGTGAATCTCCATTTGGCTCCAGAGAAGTTGCAGTTAACGACTTCCCGACTATATAACCTTGCACCCTTAGGTCTAGAAAGGAGCTTGCACTTTGAATCCTGATGTTTCCAACAGGCAGCTATTATATATGTCTATTTTTTTCACCACATATTCACAGAGTTTTATCGACAGCATATCATACATAGCTAGAATCCCCACGGGTTTATATTAAAGTTCTTGCACTGGTCATCGATATGTTTAATATGTCCAAACATCTTACGTGTCCGAGTCTTTCAGTTTTAATTTAAGGAATTATAAGTCAGAGTAGGCCTCTGCTAGAATGTATTAAAATGTTAGGTTATAGAGCAGTTGCACTTCTTTTGAATACTGTCAGACTCCTAGGTTCATCAAAGAGGTATTCCTAAAGCCTAGATGTCTGCCCATCAGAGTAAGCTGTGCACAATGGTTCTGGCGCACTTCGAGTTAATCAAACACCACGTTATCGCTCATGCTGGGGAACGATCAAATGCCTCCTTTAGATCATATAAATTTAAACAACGGAACTCATTTAATCAGTTGTATTTTGGATAAGCATTCGAACGCTTAATAATGTTTTGTCAGTTAATATTACCTTTGTGGAAGTCGTATTATACCCAGTCAAGCTTTCCTGGTAAGTATCATCTCAATCTGTTACCGAATGTTGATGCATATGACTTTAAGGTTATATTCAAGAGAAACATTTCGTTTTAACTATTTCGATCATTCATTTTGCTTTTCCTCTAATGCTGTGAAACTAATCCAGAGGGGATTAATTGAACACTTTGGCAACGATAATTGAAAAGTTTAAGCAAAAGGTTGTCCAGTTTTTCTTAGTCCCACTTTATGAGCTTGGTACTTTTCCTATTAGGGCTTAGAGTCTTAGCTCCCCCATTGTCAGATTCAAATGTATAACACAACACTGTTTGAACTGGACAGGGGCAGTCACTAGAAGCTTTGCATAGTGTGGCATAATGCTGAGTTAAACAAGAAGTATTAATGGCTGCTCCTAAAGACTGGAATCGGCTTTTTTCTGTGAGTGATTTGGACACAAATGATAAAGTTTACCTAAGAAAAATTAAATTAATGATTTATTAATATTTATCGAAATTTTCTCTGATATTCCACTATGATTCAGCATGACTTTTGCTTCCTATTTCAACATCAAAGACGCCACGGTGACCAATACCACCGGACTCGAGAAGTAAACCTTCTAAGTCAGCTGAACTTAACTAGATTATTTACTTATCTCTCTCGATTATATTTGTCTTACTTTTAAATCGAATTTTTCTCTTATTCGCCCGTCACTGATTTTTTTACTAGACCCTGATTTGCCAGTCTACACAGTGACGTCATAATGACGTCAACATCGCGATGATAAGTGATCTAAATACGAATGAGTTACTCTGCAACTTCGTCAAGTATACAAATAGACGCGCTCTGACCAACAGACACCCATCTTTTTACAGAACAGTTGAACGAGCAGTTCCCTATATCAAGCTCCCTATTGCTATATGGATGGTTACCGGCTAACCATTTCTGGCTACCTCATGACCTATCTGTATTTTGTTAATTACCGTCGTATATCAATAAAGTTTTTACCACGAATGTTTGTTTCTTAAAACTATTACGACAAATGACTACCATCAGTACCCAACGGAATAAAGTAATTAGGAATGTTTCTAATTTTGACTATTATTAACTAAGTGTATCGATGCAGTTCTCGTAATTCATGTCCGTCCACATCACAGTAAATGTGCGCCGACAGACATTAATCCCGTTGTCCTAGACTTAGTGAAACTGCGCGTTGACTTTGGCCCTACTGACACGAACTGTAGAATGATTGTTTAAAACTTCAAGTGGATTTTGAATCTCAAATTAGTATTTTTAATATTTAAGATTGTATCACGGTGGTTCTAAAAATAATGACAATATCAAACAAATTTTCACGGTTTAATTGTTTATCTGTTAGCCAATATATTGAGCAAACAAAGCTTAATTGTATTACCTTGAATGTTAATACGGGTATAATACCTGTGGCACACATAAAGCGACAAACCACAAATTACGTGCGCTTTGAAGAGCCAATATAAAGTTGGCTAAAACGATTTCTATCGATCATAATGAAATTGCAAAAATGAGTTATAACCATATCATATTCATTCTGGTATTATGTGTACTTCCTCCTTATCGACAACCATACGTTGTTGGTCGCCTATTTGAAATAAGACCTTAGTTCTCTAGAAAATACATCGACCAACAGATATGTACCTAAATCTCCAATAGACGGGTAAGGTAACTCATACTAAAGGAGGAGTAATTCTAATAAAAGGCCAGGAATAATTAATGTCTCCTAGACCACCACGTGGCAAGGACACAGATCTTTACTAATCATCCCTCTCGCATCGCACACCCTCCTCGCCTTCCACCATGAAGTTCTCTGCAATATACAATAACAAATACTTAGTATGTTATAAGCATCATGCATCAATATGTAGTTGAAATGTTGTTGAAAGGTATATTTCAGAATTAAATTTTTGTGATGAGAGGAGATATGGCGTCAGTCATTTGTAGAATTATGAAGGCGTAAGAAGAAAGTGTCGAGATGGTCCCAAAGGAAATTCCTCCATCACGCACCATTCGAGAAAGTACACCCTTCATTTTCGAGCAAAAGCATGTATTCTTTGCGAAATCCCACTCATTGGAATGGTGTGTTCTCCCCGAAGTAGTGGCAAAAGCAAGAGTAATCTTGGTTGAGAGCAATCGCGCTTCCATTGATGCTACTTATAATCTTTCAATAGTGTAAATTACTAATCCTTTAAAGAGTTTGTATCGGGTTAACGTCTCTTATTAAAAAAACGGTCTCGTTCTTGGCCGCTCTCCCAATATTTCAAATAGCACATTCATGCTCCTTTCAGATGTAAGAATTAAGGTAGCATTCAAAAGTGTAAGTAAACAGACCCAACCGTAAATCAAAAACATTTCCAATTTTGCTTTGATTTTACTATTTATATTCCATTATTAAACTTTTATTATCGGACAGCATAAAAGACCAAACCACAAGGTCAGATTAGGGATTTATACTAAATTCTTAAAGAATATATCCCTGATCCTTGTGGTAAGCGTATAGCCAGCAGCAACCTGAACGACACTTCAAACGACCTAAGAGTTTAACGAGTTGCTTGATCATTGCACCCCAATTCAACCCTCCCAAACGCCTTCCCCCCTGAACCACTCTCACAACAACCCTGCCAAGTTTATCGCTATTCCGATCTTTAAGGCTGTTAAAAGAGCGCTTTTCACGATTTCCCAAATTTACCTGATCATCCCGATGCTTAGAAAAAGCGGAATTGCCCTCACTCCCAGTCACAATAGCCCAACCCCAATTATCTCACCCGCATTTGGATGCTCTCCCACATGCAAAAGTTCCAAAACCATTTTTATGAAATGGGAGACATACCGCACATCCAAAACAACTCTTAATTAAACGACCCCATATCTGGTATTTGACCTTTAATGTTTTGCATAAGTCCAAGATAACATAATTCTGAACCTCCCTTCCCATGTGACAAAAGGATTTCTTGATATATACAAGCTCTCACGAAACTTTGTCTGCTGTGTTCTTGCGAAAGAAACAAATTCATTTCCATCTTTCGACTAATGAGCAGAATTCGACGTTAATACTCTCAGCTGAGTCATCCGTCAAGTGCCTACTTGATAAAATCAGAACTTTAATTACCATCTCGCAAAGCTGACCCGACTAAAACCCGTCAGACAGGTTACCAACTTTCCTCGTTGATTCAGCTTTACCGAAGTGACTAAAATTGAAAAAAACCCCTTAGATTAAATAATTTAACTGTATTTAAAGAAGCAGAAGCTACCTTAATTCAGATTAGAACTCAATATAGAACAGCGTCACACATACATGTAATCATAAACGAATTCATATCAAGACTAAAATTTGAAATTCCGATGAAATCCATTTCGAATCAAGCGAAAAAAAACTAACTCAGAAGGAAATAAGAATATTTGCATTTGGAGTATACAAGGAAAACTAAGAATCACACATTTATTAGTACATCGAGATTACATATATATGTATGTATATATATATATATATAAATGAAGAATTTTCTAATAAGGTCGCCTACATTAAAATGTAATATAAACTACGACCATTAAAAAAGAATTTATTTAAGATTATAAATTCAAGATCCACAGAAATTCAAGGTTCACCAGCTATTAACCTCATCGTTTTCGATTCCATTTGCGGTAAAGTCGATACACGTTGAAAAGCATCATTAGATCCAAACTTAGTATAAGTACTCTAGAAAAGAAAGTATTACCGATAGTCCACGTGCTTACGCGATATTTAGACGGTTCCTTCTGACGATACACACCCCTGGCCATGATTACTAAAGGTTCACGAATGTCGTCAATTAAAAGGCCACTTAGAAAAGATATCCTATCATCCCAAACTCTGTCCAAAATAGGTTGGTTCATAGCGATCGCTCTAGCCAAACAGACCGCCATTGTGGCAAGACAATTCGGACCATAATGAATAATATTGTATTCCTGGTAACCAACTTCTAGAAAATATTTTGCCATATTCTGTGTTAAAGAGTTAGCTGTAAGAGCAAGCAGCAAGCGCCGAAGAAACAAATATGGTGTCGGAATGACCATGTCGAAATCAAGTTTGTTGAGAATGAGAATTTCACAGTCTAGAATTTGGGAGGCAGAAAAAGCCCCCTCGGTGATATTACAAAATTGATGCACGTCAGGTGGAAACATTTCCTCGTACTTTGCAGCAATATATAGCGTCGTTATACCGACTAATTGTAATGTATTTTTGGTAACAATATCGCAGGCTTTCTAAAAATATACATAAGCAATATTATATGCACACCTGCAAAAACTGATCCAGCAATCCAATCGCCAAATACAGAGTATCGGTAAGAAGGCGAAAACTAGAGTGAACTTGGACCATCCAATCGACGAGAATATAACGCATTCGAGGATTTAGTCCAACACAATGTTTCATAAAATTATGCTCGAGCCGAAAAGCTAAAATTGACTTCATCTGCAAATAGTCGAAAGAGCATTCAGCTATGTGGTTATCTATTTTATGCATATGTCCAAAATCTTTGTCGAGCTCCAGAAAAACAGTCGGATTTTTGGCGATACACTTCGCCCTAATTGCGCACCGTTGTTTGAAGAAATCAATAGCAGCGGACCGGACAGCAGAAGAAAAATGACAGAGTTCGATAGAGAATAAAGTTTTTCCGACGCACGATTGATGCCGTTTACAATCCTTTTCAGTCCTTGTCGACCTTTTTAATATAGGATTAGTATCAATTGGGACCAAAGGTACTCTTGATCTCGATCTGGTGTTGATTATTTTAGCGACTTGTTTACTCACTATAATGGCATTTTCGTCATTCTTAAAATAAATGATAGCGTTAGTTTAAGAAGCTAATTGACATATACATAACAATAAACCTACTCTAGTCTTATGTTGGCTTTTTCGTGAGCGAGTTTGAACACCGGACTGCATCACCAAAACTAGAATAAGAGGACACCGGTAGTGATAGCGTAAGTATTTATACAATACATATAAAATATATATGCGGAAAGAAACCTTGTTATTGCATAAAATATTCAATTATCAGTTACTTGAAAATTTGAATAATTGAACGATGCAGAAATGAGTTATGAAATATATGCATTAAAACAACTATGCCTTAGATACGACGTAATTATGATTAAGTTATAAATTACTTTCTTTAGCATAATTTTATTCTAATGAATATTTTTTTATATCAAACAGAGCTATTTATATCAAAAATCCACGTGAACATAATAAAATGAAATTTGAGCTTTATATTGTCTTCAGAATATTTTTGCAATTATTATAGCGCGCAGTGATAAACCCCCCACCCGAGATATCACAGTGTTAATTAAGACGTGCCTCAATTTTTTCAAGATTTATTTGTAAAAAATAAAGACTTGGGTCCACATCAATAAAAGATCATAATACACGGATTTCCCCCCGAGATGTGCCTATCGCAAGCCTCGAAAAACCCCAGACTACCTTATTTACAACAGGTAGGTTTCGTTCAGTCAGTTCTGATCCCCAGAGATCCTTTGAAGTCCACCTCCGGACTTCTTTCACCGGATCCGGTTGTTCCACTTCTTTCTTCAAACAGTTATCAACATCATAAACTATGACATGAGGCTTATTTTGCAAATCACTGGATTGTTGGTTGGACGTTAAGTATAGGGGTGTCATATCTTTCCCACTTGAAAACGCCAAACTGATAGCAATTTTTGTGGTTCCCGGTGAAAAACTGATACTAACTGGTTCAATATTTGACTCGAAACCTATCGCATAAACACATTGTCCTCTTGTTTTCGTTGGCTCGGTTCGATACACAGCGACAATACTTTCTTGATTCTATATAAAACAAGAAAAATTTGTCAGTATGAAATATTCTAACGAGGCCAAAGAGTAAATATAGATTAAATGTATAATAATAATAATATATTTCGTGAAAAAACATGAATACGGGGTCGAAAATTTTGTGGGTAAAAATGAAATATCGACTACTATATAAAATTCAGTAGACAATTCACAAACTTACGATGATGTTATCAATATTGCCTTGAAAGACGGGATGAACAACTACAGCAGCAATTAAATCGCCGTCTGGAGATAAGCAGATGGTAGATTCACTGGGTACACGGGCATATGGAATGATTATCTCATTTCCACCTGGTAAAATTGAGTACCAATCATTTGCAGGAAACTCGGGCTTTGATCCCTTGAAAAATGTCAACTCCCAACGTACAACTCTTTGGCAACTTTTCTAGTCAGAAAAAAATCAATTCGATGAAATTATTTCCCGAAACAAGTTCATGACTAAAATCAGTAGTTAGAGTTCCTGTAATAATATTAAATAGCAACGATTGAAGGAATCTTCCTTATAATGCTACCATTGTGTTCAAAATAATTTAAGTATTGTTGCGACAAAATCCTATCCATAATCAAAGCAGAATTATTTTTAATTGTGTTTTCACTGAAAATCTGGAGGTATGCTTCGACATTATTGAAGAAAGCCCTATGTGTTAAGCACAATGAATTTCAATCCACATCATCATTGTCAATATTATCTAGAAATTTGCAAAAAGCTTCAGAATTGAATTGTACAAAATTGTAATCCATATTCGAAAATTTGAATTGATGAGATAAAGGGAATAAAAAAAACGCTAATTTAGCTGAATCCTTCATCCTCTCACTCAGTTCCTATTCCTCTTATATTTTGCATATCACATTCATTTGATAAGTGAAACTATAAAGCAAATTAAATTTAAATTTTTGAAAAGAAGAAAGGTCAATTCAAGCACGCTGTAAGAGCGAAAATCTTACTGGCTGCATCAATATACACAAGGTGCACTATGAGTAACTTATTCAAATATAAAGCTTTTGAGATGTGGCTAAAGTATGCCTTTGTATACATAGATTAACGTTACCAATCAAGTAAAATTAAATTACGCAAGCAACCTTATTGCTATCTCAGTCAGAAGATAACTATTGGTTGTAATTGAGCCAATTGAGCGGCAAAAACAAAAACCGATCCCTCAATCCTTCCCTTTCTCTGAATAAAAATATTTACATTGGGTGACAAATAACCCAAACGTACAAAATTATAAAATACGAAGAGTTTGACCATCGGGTTACTCTGGGAAGTCCGGCTGTCAGGCTTCAACAAAGAAAACTTTACCTGTGCGATTAACCATCTTATCGCAAAGTCACTTTTATAAAAAATATAACGATCTAAATTTAATGAAATTTTTAGATTATACTAAGAATAGAATAAATAAAGCAACATTTAAGAGTTTTTATAATCCTATAAGAGGGGCTCCAGAATATTTTCCTGCAATCAAAGGGTGTGAAAAGTTTGACTTCCAGAAAATTAATTTAATCCACAAATTCTTTATGAATTCCGTTCAGGTGTGGAGAAGGTGGATATTTTCTTACTAATCTCGCAGTAGCTCTGGCAGTTAGAAAGTATATATGAAAAAATTTCCCAACGCCAATAATTCGTCACTTATATCCCTTTAACTGCATATCAAAAAATATCTTACGAAACCATTTCATTATTAAATAAGGAAATTTTATTCTGTGTATATTGAAACCCAAGTTCCTTCACTCAAGTTCATCTCTAACACTAATTTTAAAAACAAAAGTGCAGGCTAATGTGAAAACGTCTGAACACGAGGAAGGATGAATTAGTCCAATAAGGCGTAAAAGGAAAGTAGAGCTGAAGTATACATTGTGAATTCAGAGCATCACGATTTCTAACCAGTTGATTTGATGGGATGGTTAGTCATATCATCTCAAGTCATTTGTATCTTCTTACAGCCAAGAACAATAGACTACAACAGAGCTCACTAGAGTTCACTCAAGTTGAACTTTAATGTTATCCGTAATTAAACATTCCAAAACAAACTGAAGCCATATCACCGCCCGTATTCACAAAATAAATGCACCATACTTATCCTGCCTTCTTTCTCATATGCACATTCTGAACTTCAAGCATCAATTCCCATTTTGATTGATAGATATATGGAACTGATAGTATTAAGATCAATAACCATAAGTAGAGATTGAATGCTGTCACTAAGTGAAATCTTGATAGCAGACTTTGCTACGTGGGAAACGAATCTGTTAATCTCATCTAATTACCTTTAGCTGTAAAACTAAACAATCAAATCGAGGTGGTATGACTACGGAATCAGATCAACCGGTCACTAGCCTGAGAATACTATGGACATTATCTCATCCAGAAATCATTAGATTTGAACATAACTTATAGACTTATATTCCCATACTAACGCGAGGAGCTCAGACTCTCTCGGATGCAAATAAAGTTAGACTTTTGATGCCCCACTACCATTCCCCAATCCACACCTTTGGTGTTCCCCTTATTTGAATGTTACCCCCTGATTAATACTGTTAGATTTTTGTACTATCTTGAGCAATAATAACAATTATTTTCAAATAAATTTGTTCATGCGTTAAGAATTTTAAAATTCCTTATGTTAGTGAATAATAGAAACAGATAAAAACGCTTTCAGAGGAGAAAATGAAAAATTGCATGGTGTATTTAAAGAATATAATTTCTAGCGATCATGTGAACAAACAAGTGTGAGGACGCACACCTATCGAGTCAGAAGTCACGAAATGAATTATTATCGATGATAATATATGAAGAACCAATCATTGGTTAATTCTAGCCACGAGGAGTATCAGAATGTGAGTTTCTCATAAGAGGAGCTCAAGGATGTAGACGAACCGAGAATCAATAGGACGGTCTATTAGAAACACCAGTCAGTTAGCACACCACACAGGAAACATCGGTTATCGTCCAATCGCGGAAATTAAACAACTCCGTGTCAGGTTATGATCTGCATAAGTGACAGGTTGTGTATACCCGGTGTCGCTGATGTCTTATATACCCTGGTGGCGTAATGGTCAGCGTGCATACGTATTAGGTTAGAAATCAACACTCAAATGGGCGAAAAGAAGTGATACAGCAGATTGATCAGCAAATATGGTAATATACATGTAAGATACCGTAACATCTAAATGAACAAGCATCCACAACTCTACCTTGAACATCATTGGAACAATCCATCTCAATGATGTGTCAAAATAAAATAACTTAAGTAATAGAGATTTTCACAACTGACAAAACTCTTTGAGAGGACATCCAAAAAGCGTTACCAGAGGGTACGTCCCCAATGTTCCACTGCTGAGAAGGTACATCATTCTGTTATTATTCAAGGACATATTTTAGCTGTACCAGGTCACTGGCCAACACCAATTTAGACAGGCCGAATCATGACACGTACATCATGAGAGAATACATCATGAGTAGTGTCGGACAGGTGTTTAGATAAGATGTTGAACGTCATTTTCCTATGCCCTGTTAGCAAATGATTGGATAATTCGGAGGAAGAGTCTTTTTATTGGATGATGTGATTAACAGAGTAGTCTGGTTTCGGTTTTTGAAGCAGCCTATGGGCCTACATCTTACACTCTCTACACGATTTGAGTGTTATTTAACACTACCATAAATGATTAATCAATGCATCTGTATGTGGTTCATAGCTGAGTTTCAAAATCGAGGTCTCCAATATTGCAGATAGATAGATACTTAGATACAAATTGGGAACGATAACTTACACATTCTACCCCGAATGGTCAATGGAATACATTTGACCCCGCATTACATTAGATATATACTTGCAAGCTAGGATTAAAATGGAGGATGTGAGGGTGGTATTACTCATCGAATCGAAACTATCCATTTAACCCCAAAATAAAAGCACACTCACTTAGATTATGTTAGTTTTAGCCAGAAAATTGAAACTTCATGATAAAATATCGCACTCATTCGATTAGACTCAGATCAAATCTGAACATTTGACAAAAGTATATGTAAATTATATATCCACTTGGAAAGGCGATAGAAATCAAAATGTCACTGGGTGACCAGCCAAGAACTTGAAAATGACAAAACTTGTTCAGAATTGGTACTCCACTACTTGATTTAATTGTCGCGAAGATCTGGTGATACTAATTTCATCTCAGACAATCGCTGAGATGAATATTAGGCATTAAACAGGATTAGCTGGGGAATTAAATTTACACTTTAAGAATAAAAAATTGTCAATTCAAATCATGACAGATTAAGTCGACTAAACCTGAATCATATATACATTTGGCAAGGTGACGTATATTTGCCCTTGAAAAAATAATTGATTTTAACAAACAACTATGGTAGTTCTCGAATCGACAATTAAAATGGATGAAGCGGCACCTATGACAAGGGGGCAGCTGGCTAAACCCTTAGAGCTTCTGGCGTCAGCCCTCGATCATGATGAATCACAACGAAATCATGTGACATGCTACCCTAATGATTGACTGATTGATTGAATTAAAATCCTACTATAAAATAAATAGGAGAATTTTAGAGAACTAAGACGAAGAACGCTGTACCTTAAAAATTAATTTCATCGAAAATCAGAAATGAGGAATTCCACATCAATGAGAGTAAATATAAGGAAGGGAAGAAAGTGCTTTAAAAGGCAAAATGTTTATGTCAAAGAGTCAATGTTAAGAACATACTGGAAAGAGTAATTTCACTTGAGCCGTCGACTGATGTCTGTACATGTTCCATTCATTCTGCTGTCATCTACATTATTGACAGGGGAGGTGTACCTGAGAGACATACAATAGGAACTACCATAACACATTGCACCAGACCAATCTCCTGCCCAAAACTCTGACACTTTGCAGCCATCAGCAGGCAAGTGTCTAATCTCAGACGACATCAACACAGAGCAGCTCGCAAAGAAAATCCAAAATAGTGAGGTAGTCGATACTTCTGGCACCTTCGAACTTTCTCACGGTGGCTTTTATTCCACAACTGTCAGTGTTACAGATCAAGCAAAATAAGGTGAATCTATTTGATACTCAAATCCGTCTGCGGGAAGGAGCCATAACAAAATTTAACTCTCCAAAAGTGAGTCCTTCGATCAGCACTGCTATTTGCAAGCGAATCAAAACTCATTTGCATTTTCAACGACACATCACATTTCCTATTCGGAAGTGTCTCAGTCTTCACACTCATGCTGACTTCGTGAGAATTCAAAGATTTTGTCTTCTCTTCTTCAAACTCTTGAGGAATTCAGGCCAAACATTTCCAATTTGTCATACTAAGAGTGATGACAACGAAAATTCCGCCGAAATTACCATTCTAGAAAACTTTTCGTCTTCGGAAGTATTTTGGGCTGGTGGAACATAGCTACGTACATCGCAATGGACTCCATAACTACAAACCTCCAAATCTTCTTTCCTTCCCTTCTAACTCCTTCATAACTTCCTCTATCTCTCACTGAGACCTCTCCCAGCTTGTTTACAGTGTTTGTACCGCTCTCAACAACCATAACTACCTACCTTTTGAATGATGGAATCATCTTCAGTTAGGCAACCATGAGGAAGGTCAAATTGAATCTCAGATTTTCACCCCAACTAGATGTAATTTCCCTTTTGACAAAGTGTTTTACTAAAGTGCCTACAGTGCTTCATTCTGCTGCCTTCGGTCTAAGCGAGGGAGCATTCTGCAATGGCTTCCTAATTCCCTAATTGGAAATATTTTAACTCCAATAGAATTTTCTCTCTTTGTACTCGATTTTTCTGGGATAACAACGAACGCGACTACGCCTCATCAGTTCATTCGCGATGGGAATGACACTATCGCCAAGGCTCAACTCGAACCCATAATCAGCTGATTTACGTTGAATTTCATACAATGCGTTGGAGAGTCATTGTCAAAGAGGCTCAACTAAAACTCACAATTTTCATAATGAAGAGAGAAGTTTACACGACTTCATAATTACTTTTCGCACGTTTTGACACCCCTTTCCAGGGATGGTTTTCTCTTCAATTCGTGGAAGTCTTGAATTTGCAATCATTATACGAAAGCATACATTCAGCAGAGTAAATAATCAGAGCTTGCGTCGCCAATTTCTTCTTTAACTGCTTGTATCTAACGCGGTTATTTTTAAACTAACGGCGTTTAAGTAGTAGTCTCAGCAAATACATTTTTCAAAACTTAAGTGAATTACTCAATTGGTGATTCTTATAGTAGCATTCAAGAATGCTACGTCTTGATCTGTCTTCTCATTTGTCCAATTTTAAGCATCCAAATTCGAGCAAATTGGTTTCTTTGGGAATTCGCAATGTCCTGGTGAAAGTTGTGTCTGAAAAATTTTCAATCGAGAAGAGGTTTCAGCCTCTCACCCACATGACCGTTCTCTCTGTTCTCTTTTCGTTCCATCTTGTTGTGAAATAAGGATCGAAAGAATCCAGAAAGGAGGCAGCTCAACCAGACTAGATAAAAAGCTGTAACTTATTCATCTTACAATGAAACATTATTAAAGTGCTTGTGAAAGGAAATACTTGGCCCTTTAAAAAGTATTCTTACTTAATTAGATATTGAAAAAATAATTTAAAAAATTTAATCTTGAAGTAGAAACATAAGGAAATTTTCGAGAAAAAACAGCCAAATAATCCTTGACATTAATACAAATTGAATGAACCTTGCATTTAAGAAAATCATAAAATTTACTGATGGGATTCAATATAATTAATTGATATGAAAATGAAATATATTAAGCAAACAGCTAAGATAGGAAGCCCATGAGTCGAACAGTTTGACTTAATTCCTGGTTGGTTTCTTATTAATTCAAAGATCTTAACAAGGCACTCACGCAGCTGATATACAAAAATAACAGAATATGAAATTGAAATAAGGGGATAGTAATTGAATTGAATTATACGCAAATATAAACCCCGAAGAAAAACCAGAGAAGGCGCTGATGTTGAAGGATGATTTCAATCATCTCCGTAATGTCTATCTAGTGTCCTCGCTAATCACCAAAAGTTAATTATTTTGCTCTCATTGTCAACTCTATTGTGACATCAGGCTCTCCCTGGATAAACATCGTGTGTCTCTAAGTGGCTCATCCTCATTGATCGGAAAAGTTAAGTGTACCTCGGATGACAGTTGCAGAGACACTGCTGACTCGGCTAAATTTGAGAATCAGTCCTGTCCACACTGTCCCTTCCTTTTCCTACAACCGTATCGTCCAATTAAAGTACATATACAATTATGTCCTCGCGCGTGTGACGAATAATAAATAGTCTTTCAATACACACACAAGCACAGAGAGACTGTCGCTTGTCAGACACATCTTCCTTCGCTCCCTCCTTCCCTCAATTTTCTCTTCCCCTTGAGAGTCTGTACTGCGATTTGTTCAATACATCCTGGTCTGATCAATTCTTAGTGTTCTGCTTCTAACCGCAACAGTGTAAACAAGACATTTACGTTTATAAAACAGTATTAGTACCAGCCAGTTAAATCAATGACCAAATGTTAATTTCTAAGAAAATGTACTTATAGCAACAATAAACAGCATAATTTTGTCGAAACAAAGATTGAAATAGGTTGACGAGCACTAACAGCCAAGTGACATTAGCGGAAACCTATTATTTGGATAACTGTAATTGGACGACCTCTTGATCTCAAAAAAGATTGATGAACACACAACGATTTGGCATGATTTGTTTTAATAAAAAATTATATGGCATGTTTAAATGGCCTCTGTTTATATCTATTTAACGGTAACTTCAATTTATTTATCAGATCTGGATGTGAACTCTGATTGGTCGTTAACTCCTCTGCGAATCCGTGCACTAAATGTAATTGAATTTGCGGTTTCCGCTTTCTCCTTTCCTCTCCCGTTATTTTGTATACTTTCGGGGATTGTTGAATTGTCCTGCTGTCTCGATCATTAAAAAAAGTTTCGAAGCGGTGTGATCAACCCATCAACGTAATCAACTTATCTATAAGTTCTGGATGTCATAAGCACGAATTCACTTTGGAACACAGGAGACAAATCATGAAATTTGAACTTTGAGGATGCAAATCGTAAAGTACGAAAGAAGTTAGAAGTAGACTAAGTGAACAGGGAGCCAATGAGAAATTATAACCCGAAATACACTCAACTACAATCTTATGCTTTAGACAGAAGTAGCCATTGTGGAAAGATGGTTACTTCCTCTCACTCCCATGCCCGCTTATATTCTCTTACCCTACCTTTCCATCCTACTCTTACACAGACTTTCACGCCCCATTATTCTATTTTTCCTTGTCTATAAGACGTACTATGGCATATCCTTCTTTAGACCTCGCTTTCCAGAGAGGATTAGATGAAGTGAATAATATTCAGAAAAGAGAAATTTTAGTTAAATCTAAGCGTAAAAATCAAATGAATTTGAATTCCATTCTTGAGTTCTGCTCTATTCCCTTTGTTTCATCCCTTATTAAGCTATTTTACTGTGATTACCCACTTTTTCACCCTACTGTGAGAATCTATGATTAACCCAAATGACCTATTAGTCTCCAAACCTAATTGGTGAGGCCAAATTAGATTACAAAGTTGACTTCATCATAGGAGTCATTAAAAAGTCTTTAAATTGAAATCTCATGGTACAATTTTGAAGATGTGAGAGAATCTTGGTCACATAAGACAGTGAAAACTATTTGAGCAGATTAGCTATCCGGAAATGCTTGAGTTAAGCGGGCCTATAAATTTCCAATATTATGAGACATCAAGTGACCTTGGGATAATAACCTGAGTAGCACTTACCTAATTTAAAGTTAATTGACCTACTCCGTTAAAAGATGGAAAACAAAGATTGAACTATAGGGTATTTATTCATTTACACATACAAACGAGAAAGAAAATTTAAATAAATAGATGAGATACAACCGAGTCGGTCTCCCATGATTGTTTGAACTAATTCATGACTGGTTACTTATTAAAGTAAAGTAATTGAAGAAACATTTTGTAAGATAAACCGTCAAGTTGAAGTCGAATTGAGTACGAGTCATGAGAAGTGACCTTCTAACTCTAAATAGAATGGATAGAGAAACCGAATAAAAGTGTTCTCCATTAAATTGTGCAATGAATACCGCATAAAATGAAGACAGCGACAAAAAACCAACAACAAAGTGAAAATATATCATGAACTTTCAGCTTACTTGATTGTACAAATTGCACAAAAATCGCAAAAAAAACTGGAAGGTAGTTACATTCCAAATATATTTGTCACTAATTTTGTTTTTATAGAAAGGATAAATGACAATGCTATGAATAAAATTTCAAATATCAGTGAAAATTTCTCCGTTCTTCGGGACTAGAATTCTCAATTACTGTTCTCTTCTGAGAACGAAACCTCCCTAACGCTCTATTACTGGCTAATCAGGTGGCCGACCAGCCTATTGTTTACCGACTTTTACATAAACAACTGTATTTTCTCGATAAAAGGAAAGACGCATTGTTCAAAATACAAGCTTCCTCCTTCCTTTTGTTCTGTAGCTCAGTTGGTAGACATGGTTCAATCAGTCACTATTGCACCGCTGATTAGAAGACGATATGTATTCACTCATTTATAACAGATGGAGGAAATACATTCTGCAAAATTCAAATTAAGTAAACATATTTCAGCTGTACCAGTTTAGCATTCTGTAGGTTTGAAAGTAGGATTGAAGCCTCTAACTCGAACGATTTCAGATACACGCCCTCAAACGTACTAGGACCTGTAGTTAAAATAGAAAGAAAGTCCATGAAAAAATAAATTTCACTGGATGGTCTTCAAGCATAAAAGATTTCAAGAATGAACCGATACCAACTTTAGGAGAAGTCTTTCAATTTCAAATTTCTTTTACTCTAGTGAATGAAGCATTTGACAGCCCTACATCTCCTTGCTTAACTCGGATCTAATACGAACTTTCGGGATCATTTTGGTCGAATGGACGTAATATTACAAACAAAACAACGGCGTTGGCGAACGAAATGCGAGCTAAAGTGGCTGGCTAACGATAAATCAGTGAACGACTTGGTTCTAGCAACCCATTCAGGATCACGAAATTTGCCGATTATGATAGAAACGATTGTGAATTAGGACTCTAGCCAACTCATTATTTGCAGTGAATGAGAACGTATAAACAATGAGTGATTAGAAAAGCATGGATTAATAATCATTGAGATGTCTTCATCCGAGTGGTGATGATAGCTAGTCTTGAACAGTATCTGCACCTACAACGTTCTCATTATCTTTTATAAGCTATATCAAGCCGGAAATATTAGTTCACTGTGATAAAAATATTTATTAGACAATGCTCGTCGAGAAAATTCCATTTTTATAATTTATGACTGTTATATTTCTCTTATACTTATATTATTGGTCTGTTTGAATATTTCAAGGTCATAATCAATAAAGGCTCATCTTGTGGCTAACTGACTGTGTGTTCTTCCACCCTCTTCTTCATCCGGAAATGGGACATCGGGTGTGTAGATGGTAAAAGGTCGGATTAGTTAGGCTGCGCTTTTCTAATGATCGATTTCAAAATCGTGCCATATAGCTTAACGGAGAATTACACCGTGTCTGTTACGCCACCGATGTACATTACATTCTGGGTCGGTTATTGGGTTTCCACGGGTCTCGTCGATGCAAACAAAGCTTAGAAGTATCTCTGAGAAATTTACTTTCAATCATCCACCAGCATTGACTAGTGTAGATACTGAATATGCAGCTTTGATATTAGATCCTGACCTGACGAACAATCATGATAACAGAGCAGGCTTGCTTGTGAGGTCAAGATCGAAAGGAGCATATCCAGTGTGTTAAACGACCAATTACACCTAGTAACACCTTTCAACTTTGGAAAACCAAATGCGAATTTCTCAGAGAGCCCTCAATGGTGCTGGAACACACCTCCAGAGTTGAACTTGGGAATGAAAGTGGGGAGAACAGTGATAAATTTATTGCTCTGAAGTTATAAAGATGGAACAGGTACAATGATTCCATTTTAAAATTCAGTGCGACTCAAGATATACGCTTTCTTCTGCTCTTTTACGAACCAAGAAGTGGATAAAACACAACAAAGAACAGCCTGAATAATTTATGGGTAGGCTTTTCTTCTCATCTGTAACTGACTCATCGATGTTAAAGGGAAAAAGAAAAGCGTAAATTGGGCTTGGCAATTGAATTGAAGGTATTGCCATAGTGGTTTCCACATTCTTATTCAGCGATTGACATTCATCCCTATTTCCAAGTGTTTTCTCGTTCTCGGATTCCTCGTCCTTGAACATCTTTGTTGTTGTTAATTAAATCTCGTCTTCTACTTCACAACCTCGAGTTCGGAGTAGTGAGTAGTTTTAGCATTAATAGGTGATGTTAAGGACATCACAGTGGCTCAAATTTATGACCGAGTTAGTTCGGAGAATTTGGACTTAAGCGAATTTGAATGAATGCAGATTTTCTATCTTGACAGCAGAAGACTTCATTCAACCTAATTGCTCTTCATATAGTCCTCGAGGATTGACATTCTCGTGGGGTAAAATTTCCACCTCACTTCTTGTCCACTTAAAGCTCTTGATTACTACTGAGTTGATACCAAAGATAACATTACAGGAAGAATTTGCTGGGTGAATTCGTTTGACTAAGGATTACCCTAAACGACCTAAATAATTCAGAGCACCAGGCAACTATAAAATGCATAAAGCATTGAAATAAATACGCAAAAGTCATGGATAAAACAATTGTTAAAAAGGAGGCCCAGTAGGCCATTTGTGAGAGCAGTCTGTCATGACTGAAAAACCTGACCTAGTCTCTGGGGCATTTGTTCTCGAACAGCGAAATAAAAGGCTGCAATTTTGCAGCAAAGAAAGCAATATCCCCGCTACAAAAGCAATAAATCCCAGTGACCCCAAATGTACCATCTCCAGATGTTTCAAAAGCTGTTTGAATACTTATATTAACGATACTACTCCCTACTTAAAAGGTCGGAAAGCAGGTTTATAAGAAGGGGTATTATCATCTCAAATTCCCAAAAGTAGCTGTAAAATGCCAAAACACAGTCTCCGATTTAACTTGAGCAAAGAGAAAAGGAAAAACATAGATCAGTGTATACTGAATTCCTCGCCTTTAAATGCCGGATCTAAGAGCTATGTATCTGCTGACTTAACAACTGAACTGGCAACCATATCAATGCGGTATTATTATGTGCCACCGAACCACAAATGACCATTCAATGACTTTTTACTTCAAAAGGGAGTCTGTTGAGTTACTGAAATTACATTTTATTTAATGATGACATCAATGTGAAATAGACTGGAGTGATTTAAGGCTACTACAAGTCTTACATGCTCAATATTTTTTCAAAACAAATAACTATGCCCTGATTTAAATACGACCTTAATGTGTGGGATAAAACAGACTTCTACCATGATTCCAAGCATTATGCGGTTATCTTGACCATCTACAAAACAAATTTATCAAGCTAAATTAAATATAATTGATTGAAGGGTTGCAATTAACAAAAGGAAAGTATCAAACTATACAGGCGAGATTAAGCAAGATACAAACTAGAATTAATCGAGTTGTGAGATAAAAGTATTTACTCACCACTATAGGAAAGACCGCCGATCGGTTTTCTAATATATCCAGAAGCTGTCGGGTAAAATCTGGATCGAAACAATTGGCTTCTTCCTCAATTAAATAATTCCCAAACAGAGGAGAGCAAAGAAATTTAAGCATTTTCTGGTTATTTGATTTTATGTTCACATAGCGAGTAACCAACACACCACACCGAGAACAAGGTTTCACGCCTAAAAATGAAATAGAGTATGTAAATTTATTAAGTATACAGAAACCTCGATCTCGACATATGCAGCATACAATTTGAATTTAGATATTATGAGCAAAATTTTAACCATAGATTAACTGCATCAGTGGCGCAGCAATTAGTATGCTCATTTGTGAAGTCAGAGGTGGTGGATGACGACCATCCGTGGACACCCATTGAGCGAACCGCCAACCACCTAGATTAATTTTGACATTCAAAGATCTCAAAAAATTGAGTTCCTCGATAAAGGAGGCCCATTATGAACTGCCAACTGATAGGTTCCTTTATTCAGTCGACAATGGGAAAAAGATGACTGCAAAATTAAGCATTTCATCCAGATTTTCTAAATGAGAAACAGGATGATCAGATTTCAAATTGAAAAAAAAAGCAGTTCACCTGATGATACTAGAGGTCATGTTAAAAGGGGTTTTACTCATTCTCTGCCCCCCTCACTTCTACTGCCTAAATACTCCCTCTTAATACAAAAAAATGTACAATGTTAAAGTGTGGGAAGCAACCCGAATCGAATATTAGAGTTCAAAAAATGTTAAAGAGAGGGGGATCGAAACGATACAGAGAGAAACATCAAGGTATCAAAGAGTCTTACTTCATTTGGTTTTAGGATCTGAATTGCACAATATTTACTAAATCACGGTCCAAAATTCGAATTTCACGAATCGTCCCCTGGATTGCAGCAAATGCTTGTTCGCGATGTTCAATGCTTATTGATTTATTATTTGATCAAGAAGGCTCGGTCTTGCCGCTTCATTTCTTTTTTTTCTACGAATAGTTGAGAAGGCAACACTTTTTTACATGCAGTCCATCAGCTAACACTTTAAACACAACAAAGGCGGGAGAAAAAAATCTTTTCTAATGCTAAATAAATAATACGAATAAATCAGCACACTGCAAATACTCAAAGTATCAATGATTCTCGTGCCTACTGATAGAGAGTGATTCGCAACACATCATGGAATCTCCAGAAACTCCCCCATTGATCAAAATCAACTAATGCACCGCTGATCATTAAATATGTGGACATGTACATCACCGGCGCTCACTACTAAACAAGTTATTGAAAAACAAAAGCTTTCGCCCAAATGCGAGTATAGGATTTATATAGGAAAATATTTTTATTCAAATTAAATGGTATACCTTAAATGCTCAATTATTCATAAGTAAAAACTGTAAGTGTAATATAAAAGACATCCGCTCTGCAACCCGACACTCAATTTAAATCCATCAACAATCGTGTAGTAAACTTACATTTATTACTGGCCAAGTAAACACTATAAGTGGTTGGAGAGAGGTCATTCCAAGTAACTTCCAAAGGATTACTGATTTTCCGCTTAATCCGTGCTTGCTAAACACAAAACCAGTTCAAGTCACAAAAAATTTAAACATTGGCGGTAAAAATAAACATAAAATAACTAACTTCAAGAAGGATACCAGCTTCAGTGATTTGATCAGGAGGAAGCAAAGCAAAGTGTGTACCAGTACGAATATCAACGGTATCACTAAGTGATGTATCGATTTGTTTTGGGATTTCTTTTCCATCCTCTTTCATGATTTTACTAATTTGAATATGATTTCGGCAGCAACGGAAGCACAGTCGAACAACTTCTGACGGCGAAGCTTCAATAAGAGGAAAGGCAGATTTCCTAGATGGATAGTAATCTTCCAAATCCCATTTCCACCACAATACATGTCCTTCCACAACGGCCCATTTCCAGAATCCTTCAACACATTTATTGCAAAGAGAATAACGGAAGAGCTGACAGTAATTAGAATACTGCTCCGCCATATGAGGAGCACAGCACATATATCTAGGGTTTTCACAGAAAGGCTGAGAAAGACCATTTTTCATGAGCCAATCCATAGATGGAAGATCACAAAAAACGACAATTTTTCTGGGATCGGGAACTTGACGTATATCGTGAAGCACTCTAAGAGCTCGAGGTTTGCACTGAGGTTTAATGTCAATGAGTTTATGTAGAGCCGTTTTAACATCCAATATTGCAGGAACTATGCTACAAGGAAATTGTGTAAAAACTTGAAAAGCTGTGGCCCAGAAGCATAGTCTCGAAATACAAGATTCGCAAATGCATTTATCAGCGAACCAAAGTAAATCTTGCAAAATCAAGAAGAATAGTAAATTTCCACGAGGTACTGCATCAATAGGAACTAAAATAAAAAGCTAAAAGAATAAAAACACGTGTACCTTCAGTCGGGGATAATACATTCTCTTCTTCTTCATACCATTTAATCTCTGCCTTTTCCCTATTTAAGGCCGAGTACATAACAGAACCATCGGAACTGAAATT
Source organism: Hymenolepis diminuta (assembly GCA_900708905.1). NCBI lineage: Eukaryota > Metazoa > Platyhelminthes > Cestoda > Cyclophyllidea > Hymenolepididae > Hymenolepis > Hymenolepis diminuta. The sequence goes on from CAADRB010000013.1 coordinate 969,395, forward strand.
CAACCAACGTGGAGAGGACTCCTTTATAGCAAACCTCCAAATTGCTTCAAATCTACGAGCCTTCCAATTTAAAAAGACAATATCGCGTGATCTAAAATTTTATAAGGGTTAACAAGAGGAGGTAATATAATTACTTTCCAATAGCAAGCAATGGACGAGTAGGATGAAAAAATAATGTGAATATAGAATCTTCTAAATTATGTTTATAAAAGGGCTGCGTTTGACTAGGATATTGATCCCATAAGTAAACTTCCGATATATTCCATATGCATATATTTCCACAGTTATCACCACCTGCAAAAATTGTAGACCTACTTGGATGGAACTAGAAAAATAAGATATCAATATAACACCATACATTCGAAGTCCATGATAAGGATTCTAGTCCCTTGCACATAGCGAACGGGACGTCACTTTCAAATTTATACATTAAAATATCTTTTGAATAAGTAGTGACTGCAATTACGGTACGATCGGAATTAAAAGTAAGGGCAAGTACAGGAGTTTGATCAGGGAGAGGTATTGCGGGTGTTATGCTTTGAACAAAGAATTTGTCCTTTATATATTTCTCAAATTTAGCGGGATAACATCCTATTAACTCCTTATGGCAAATGTAACCAGCCACATTCGGAGACGGCATATTACACAATAATATCCGCGGTATCAAGGTTAACCTCGTAAATTGGTATATTAAAACAAACAATTGATGTAAAGATACACAGGCGTATACTTTAATATTTATGGCTATTTTATACCATTTTTAAGTTTTGCAGCTTTAAAGGATAAATAAAAATTTTAAATGAATATTTAAAATTATTGATAGTTTAAAATATATTAAAATAAATTTTAATTTAAATTCTAATTTAAAGATAATTTTAAATTGTGTAATCTTTAAATTATACAGTATTAGTAGATTATTGTGCTCTAGCGCTCATCTCAATCTTTAAAGAATTTTTTGTTTCGCTGTTGTTGACATTTGGCCATGGGTGTACTTCAAGGTGGAATGAAATGTCTCAAATACTGCACATTTTTCTTTAATTTCATTGTTTTTGTGAGTTTATAGGTTTTTTCTTTTTGTTATTCACGTTTTCCCGCTTATGTTGCTTTCAAATAATTAAATAGGATACGTATTGTTTTTTATTTAAATGTTCACTGTCGATTTCAGATCGTCGGTCTTTTCCTCTCAGGAGTCGGTGGATATTTCTTGTATAATTTCAATGTCTATATCAACCAATTTGGGGATATCACTAAGATCGCTCCTATTGCCATCATTGTTCTTGGGTTTATTATTTTTGTCGTTGGTTTCCTTGGATGCTGTGGCGCTTGCTATGAAAGCCCTTGTATGCTTATTACGGTAGGTTTATAAATTTTATTAATATTCTCCTTTTTCCTCCCATTATTTTAATTCGGTTTTATTTTTAGTTTGCAATCATTGTGGCCATTCTCTTATGCCTCCAAATAGCAGTTGCGGTATTTGCATCCGTGTATAAGGACGAGGTATTTAATCATACCATATATTTTTATTACTTCCTGTCATAGACGATGGACTTTATATCTAAAGGTCTTGAGCAAATTTTCAATCACCCTGATGAGAAACTAAGACGAACTCTTGAATATCAGGTTTGTGTCGAATCTATCATTATACATACGTTTCATTCCTAGTTGGGATGTTGTGGATTTAAAATGCCGGATCCAACTTGTGGAGCTACCACTCTCCTGAAGGTATGAGATTGTCCCTTTTCATTTCACCTAAAATTTTCATTCTTTTAGCCTTGTTGGAATGTTATAACTGCAAAAGTTGATTCTTCCATCTATGTCATCATTGCAACTGTCACAGTTCTTTGTCTTCTTCAAGTCGCAGCCATTGTTGCCGCTTGTTGTCTTCAGTCCAAGATTCGAAGCTACTCTACTTATTAAGGATTATGCGTAACAACTGAAGTGTTAATTGAATTGAGTTAACCTGTTTAATCCCGCTTTTGATTAGCCCGACACAGAGCTTTTTGAATCCTGCTATTGCTAATGTAATTCACAATCTTCCACCTCATTATTACTATAATCACTTTCGCATAACCAAATTAAGGCCTGCGATTTACAATGTATTATGGGCATCGTATTACGATATGTGTAATAATACAAATTTTTTCTTTTAATTCGAAGTTCTTCTGAGTAAATCTTCGTTGCTTCAGGTCGCTTTTCCGTTTTTTTTATTTGCTGATTTTCGTAGATCTGGTATTTGACCAGTGGATTTGTACTAAATGGGATTTTCACTCTCTAACGTAATGTGGCTGTTTGTCTGAGTATATGCACTTTTTGTACTTACTGAAATCGAGAATGCTCTTTTCTAATCGCAGCTAAAATGGTCTTTTCTTTTAAACTGCTAATTATCAATTCTCTGAGTTTATTTCTTAGAGGGCATTCTTCCCTTCGAACACGGAGTGATCTAGAATTGCTGCTAGTCCGGTCATAGTAGTGATTTCTAGATCGATCAAGTGAATGGGACCTTTTATTAGGTAAACGTTGAAACACCTCTACTGACTAATTATGTCCTTTATTTTTCCAATTGTAATTTTTAAATTCCATTAATTTGATACCATCGCGTAAGGCGAAGGATTAAAGTGGTGTGCAGATTTGTATTACTATTTACAAAGTCGATGAGGAAGAACGCTTTTCGTTCGCTTCTTGTACGGAGAAATTGCGTTACAGAACCTATAATGAGAAAATCACACTTCGATACCTGTCTCAGCCAGGCTCAACCAGTGCTGCTGACCATTTCGTTCACTGGATGTCCGTCGATGACCATCGAATTTGTGATGTATACATTGGATGCTAAGCAACCGAAAAATGTCGTGATATTGGTAAGCGAATTGCTTTTGAACTGGGAGGAGCTCAACTAAAAACCCATTTAATAGCCATTAGAGATAGGATTTCAGTTGACGTGAGCTGCTGCAATACTAACTTTGGGATTTCCTCTTCAGGGATCTTGCTGATCATTGATAGTTCTGGTAACCAAACCTACACTAAGGATTGAAAAAGAAAACGAGATTGGGTGATTTTTTTTATTTACTGGGAAGGGTGCCTGAAATGAATGAAGTCAGTGAGAACTCCATGAAGGTACATGGCATCCAGTGATGATTACCTTGGGCACTATCTACACTTGTATTCATCGATGTAGATTATTCAGTAGCAGATTAGAATAATGTGTTCGAATTAGAATCTGATAAAATATTCAGACAATGTGGGTGTGCTGAAGAGTATTTCGAGAGCTTTTGAATTCAAAAACATCCAGGCCCACTATTTTTTATGGTATTGATTTCCAACGTGTTGAAATTTTTATAATCGAATTTTTCGGATGGTAAAATAGGCTGCTAAGTTGAAAATTAATTCTCAAATTGAGGTCGGACACTAGCAAATTGCCCATTGAACAAGACTAGGAAAGTTAATAGCATACTCGAGCCCAACTTGACTTGAGAATTATCCAAAAGTCGTAATGTTGGCAAGTGAGAAGGCAAAAAAGGTATCAAACATCTACAAATTTTCTCCCCATTCCAAAATATCTGATTGTGAAGGATTGTCTCTAAATATTTCTTTAATTATATGAATATTATTAATTTAAATCGCTTTGATGTGAAATCATGTTTATGTTTTAGCGTTTGCTAAAATTGTTTTTAATATTCTCAATTGAAAAATGCTGATTAGCGATTTAAACTTCCCTCTTTCACCATTGGAAGATTAGTGATGCAGACACTTGGTTCTTTTTCTTCATCCAGTTATTTTTTGTTATCGTTCACCCGCTCTGTCGATTTTCAACCGATGCTGTTCTGTAAGTTCTTCATTTTCCCTGATTCTGTCTTTTGGATCTCTAAAAACGGTTGTTATTTGCTGTTCACCTAAGCCGTGGGGTCAATTTTTTACTGAGGACAGTAGGGAGGTTAGTAATATTGTTTTAAATTAGGGGGTTATATACAAGGGCTCGGAGCCTTAATGTTAATGTCTAATCAGTGGTTGTTTAGTTGCTTGAGCCTTGTTATTCCTAGAAGTTGATTGATGACTAGTCTTTGTGTCTGCTGTCTATATCATCTTCCCAACCTGAAGTATTCTTAGTGGTGCAGATAATTTTGGCTGAGGAACGCATCTACTACTCTACTTAAATAAACGACTGAGTTTTTACCTAATGCCTCTTCTAGAAAACTATAAAGCCCTATGGACGATATATATAAAGATGAGTTAGGAGTCAAATAGTTTCTCCTTATCGTAGTCTGAAATTCAGAAATAACCAAAACATGGAGTCTTAATAGTCCACTTTACAACTGATAATATAAAAATAGCCTGACTATCTTTTAAGAAATAATCTGGTACAAACTCGTAAAATAATGGACTTCGAAAAGCAATAAAGTCAATCATATAATTACTAAAGTATTTAAAACTGTGTGAAATTAGGTTATCGGTACGTTTTCTTCAGAATCAAAAGCCCGGAAAGGCGACGCTGAAATATTTGCTGGCCTAGAAAAGACTTGATGTTTTCTTGATTTAGGAGTCTACGCCAATAAAATTACGCGTAGGTTGTTGAGATCGATCAAATTTCTTTTTTTAGATTATAAGTAAATGCTTTGTTTACTGCAGCTAAGACTAACAGCTATCAGCTCTAACAACGGTCAACCACAGTTTTTAAGTCAGAAAGCCAAGAGTTGAGGGTAATGGAAATTATATCATGCAACAGCAATGAAAACTCGAGAGAGAGAGAGAGGTTGGAAAATGGAGAGAGAAAGAAGAATAAGGTGAGAAACGAGCGAGAGCGCGGGGATCGAGCGTCTGCACCACCAGTCTTGTAATCGACGTGTGTTGGACTTTACAGGAAAAATATAAGTTATCGCGAAAAAGACTGGTGCAAATTAGTGATCAATACTCTACGACTCTGACGATTGGAAATAGTTTGAGCATGATTTTTTATCGGATCTACTAAAATTAATATTACTCAAAGAATTTTGGAAATTTTCTGGGAATCCTTCAAGTTAAACAATTATCTAGAAAACTTTACGTCTAAATTATTAAATGATTCTATTCAAAATTCGATTTATTTGAAAGCTACCGGACGCATGCATTTGAACCCGTAACTGGTTTAACGAAATTTGTGTTCTTGTCCGGAAGTCTGTTCGCAGTTAAGGAGCATTTCATGGCCGCTTAACTGCCTATTTCAAATACCAAAAGTGAGAGGTATGCGAGAAACTGAATTCAGTAGGGTACGTGTAGGGTCGTATTTTGGAATCTGCTTACGGCATAATAAAAGTAAAAATAATAACTTTCGGGGTGAAAGGTGAAATGTCAGATTACAGATTGATGTAATCGAGTCAAGAGTGAATAAGGAGTGATTTTCAATTTCAGTGTAGGTTTTCATTACATCGAGTGGCTTCTAAATCAGAGATAAACCGATTTTAATAACTTCTCATTTGAACGTTTTATAACAAAGCAAAACGTTTCACTGCATTTAAACATACGAATGAATTTAAACGCGGGAAATAGTTAAAAAAATCTAATAGGGCGAGGTCGATTTGAATTTGAGAAAAAAATATTGATCATCAAATTTAATTTAATTTACAATATGGATTTAACGGGTTATTAAATATTTACTTAATGAATATAGTTCACTACATCACGATTTAATCTCCCAAAGGTCAAATTTTTATATTCGACTTCTGTATTCCTTAGAGAATCTATATCTGTAAGGTTCAGAGCTCATGGAGCAGTTGGTCATATCATTTCTTTACATTTGTCTCTCCTAATAGCCAAGAGCGGATGTATTCACTAGAGTGAGTTATGTGATATCGAATGTGTGGCTGTTGGTCTAAAATACTTGTTCTTGGCAATAAATTGACACTTATAAAGCGAGGTGGTATGATCAAGCACAGAAAAAATCGACCAGTCAGTGAGCTCTGAATGTAGGGTATATAAACTCACTCATGAATATAGGAGTTAAATTATGAAACTTGAACACCATGACATCACAAAATGAACTCTCACTTTTTGAAGATATAGACAATTCAATACTCCTAATCCCAAGGAAGTTATAATCTGTGATGTCCTGACTTCATTACCCACGTATTGTTGACTCCATCCCCGTTTTATATTTTATTAAACCCGCCTGTTACTCCCCTTTCACATGACTACTACTTATAAAAGTTTTGTTGCCTTACCTTGAGCAATAGCAGAGTTCACGAGAGTAAACTCACGCAAGCTCTGGAAATTTTAACTTTTGCCATCGAATAACAGTGTTGCCAAACTTGTGCAAGTCGAGGTCGATCATTACTTCCTCGATCAAATTAAATTGATCTGATTCGCGAAATACTGGCATCATAAACTAAGCTTCAACTATATCAGGCCAAGCGGACTTGATGTGCAAAATGGCACAGTCGGCAAATTTCACTCCCAATTTTCTTAAAAAGTAGCCTTTATGGCCGTAAATCTCTAATACAGATTTTGACCATCGTTTTTTTATTGAATGAACTTATGAGGTGAACGAGTAAAATAAGTATTCTATAACAAATGACTTCTGAATTGGCCTACCGGTTATACATTCGATGGAGTCAATCTAAGTCAATGCATTTTAAAGTTAGTTTATTGTTTGAACTTAGGTAACGAGTGGAAAATGAGATAAAAGAGAGCTAATTTTTTTGTTTATTCAATCGAAATGATCTTCTACTGCATTAACGAATGCAGATAGGCACCAGTAAAGTTGAAATTGAAGTTGAAATTGAGTTTCTACTTGTTAAAACCGTAAGTTACAGAATATCATATAAGATTATTTGTCTTTTCAGTCATTGGAAGAAAATAAAGAGAGTGAAATTGCAAGACTGAGCCTTCTTGATTAAACAATACCAGTCAATAAACACTGAACATCGCAGACAATCATTTGCTACAATCCAGAGGACGAAACGTGAAATTTGAATTCTCAAATGTGAACTGCCCAATTAGTAAATATTGTATAACCCGAATCCGAAAATCAAATGAAGTAAGACTCTCGAACACCTTGATTTTGCTCTCTGTGCCTTTTTGACCCCCCCACTCCTTTGCCATTTGTCAGACTTGCTTTTATTCGATGTCATTTACTTCTTTCAATTTAAAATTGTTAATTTTTTCCATTTCTGTGAATAATATTAATAATAATCAATTTTAAATGCCAATGGCTGTTGATATCTGGAAGTGCCAGATAAGCTTGGGTTAAAAGTTCAATTTATTGATTATAATGTCAATTTATTTATTTTATAATTCATTGATTGGCTCCAGATATTTATAAATTGAATTAATTTTTCGACCAAGTCAAACATTGATATATTGATTTTTGATTACTATATTATTATATATTGATAAATTTGCTACCATAAAGCAGCTCCAATTTCGATATACCGCAGAATCAAGAAATTGAACAAGCTACTCGAATGCCCGTGGAGGCCTCGTTTACAGGTCAGCCTGATCCATTATCTTTTTTGCACCAAACTAAGTGATGATTGTTAGGTAGTCAAGGCAACGTCACACTTTCACCAACAAATGAATAGATCTCCAAATGTGCAGAAAGGCTTTATGTGACTCTTGTCCGCAAAACAACCGGGACTCCAAAATGTGCACATGCGAATTCATTTGTTTATAGTAGACAGATCGACCTTGAAACAGAATTATTCGCCATTGCGGTGACGTATTGTATTTCTCTATCAGAGTTCTAGGTAATCCTTTTGATTGGCTAATATCAAAATCCACCCAAATAAAAATTAGAGTATTTGTTTTTCATTCAAAGAGGTATTTCAATCATGAATAAAATCATTAGAAAGCTTTCAAAATCTTGCAGAACGAATTTCATTATCGATTTATATTATCTGCTTAAATTCATTAATCACTTAGATATCATTAATATTGACCTGATAAACAGAATGATTAATCATCCGGTTTGCATTTATTAAAAGGAAAAAAACATGCCGAGAACCTGAAAGATAGCGCGTTTCATTCCCACGAACGGTTGATTTGAAGCGTACCGTCACACCATGTAAACGATTAATTTAAAAACGGAACTATTTTGGCGGGATGGGACGGTTCTAAACCCTAGTGTTCGGTGTAAATATTTATAATCAGGTTTAAATTATTAAGAGCTCGATGTAAAATGCTGTACACATTGGGTTAATAGCAAATAAGGTTGGCAAAATCCTATACTACAATTTCTAAAAGTACAATTTAGGTCGATTACCAACATGCCACTATAGATCTTGCACTTAATAACTAAAATATTTTTAAATAAACCTCACCTATTTCATATTTTCGAAGTGCTAAAAGAGGCTGCAATTTTTAGTCCAAAGTAAATTTAATTTTCTCGACTCGTTATCTGGAAAATCGACTTTGAAACTTTAACTGGGGGAGACTAAAGTCCAATCCTCAGTATTTAGAAAAAAACAAAAGAACTTTGTTTGTGTTATTTGTCATAATTAAAATGTAATACTCGGCCAAATGCAGTATTAACTATAATCCTCAACAATATCTCTATGTGATAAATAGTTTGAACGCAGCCTAAAGCAGTAGAACAGACCTCTGGGAATGGAATAGAGAGATGTAAATATTACGTGTCAGATTAGTATACAACATGTATGGATGGTACTGCTTAGATGTCAAAGAATTTGAATCTTTTTCTAGGATGAATTGGAGTGAATGAGGTATTGTCGGAAGCGTGGGCAAAGAAAACGTAAGTGCTAGAGAAGATGAGAGAGAACAGAGATCTTTAAGAATATAAAAGATTGACTGGGGACTGAAATGTATCAGTCAGGATAAACAAGTGGGATGAGATAATCATCTCGCCAGCATTTTGGAGTCTTGACTGACCCTATTTCACGATCTTGCCAGTAACCGCTGTTCTACACTGTAGGCCTGTGGATTGGCGGAGTTGCTACCTCCCGATTTTTCAGTAGCAATGTACCTGGTGGCAAATCAATTACATATCCATGATAGTAATGCCACATGAATGAATAAGGCAGCACTAGATTCCCATAGGCTCTCCTAAAAAATTGTCAAAAAATAGTAAATAATAGGTTAACTTGCTGCAAATACAAATGGGATATTTTCGCACTTTTAAAAGCAATATATTACTCAAAAAGGACATCCACCAGTTTTTTGCGATTTGACGCACAAGATGCAGACTAATTAGCGAATCAGTGGTTAACCAATGGTTGTAATATCTTGATATTAGATGCATTTTGCTGCAGATAATTTTTTGCAATTTTGCTGCAAATTTGCTGCATAATTTGATTTGCAATGAGTTGAACTCTTATTTAAACTCTGGATCATTCTTACCAAGACTTTTGATTTATGCATTCATGCGTTCTCGCATAATGGAACATCGCAACATTTCTTTCGGTTTCAAGATGGAAAAGTGACAAAAGATGAACGATTTGTCATATAATTTTCCCCATTTAAACACATTAATGGATTAATAATTTTAGGTTAATAAGTTTACTTCAAAGGGCGGTAAGAACGGTATTCCCTTTAAGAGGCCATATTTAAAAAAACCGTTGTGATGCAAAGATGATTTTTATAATATCATATTAAAAAGGGCCTCGCGGTGATTTCATTTATTTGAAAATGATATTCCAAACAAATAGGGAAGGAAAGTTACCGAATGAAATGCTAGATTTTAGTAATTAAAGCAATAAATCTAAAACTTTAGATATCTTCATTATCATCTCCCACAGATGAAGTTTTAACGTCGACTATTAGGCCGGTTAATCATTGGGTATTATTAAGCAGTTAAATTTAAATGGAAACAAAGCAGTTGAATAAGTCATTGTACTTTGCCTTTATAATATGATTGAGAAAGTACCATTTTGGCCTGGCTGTTAAAATCATTCAGGTACAACTCAATAAACTTGTCCCACTCAAGAATGAGAAATTTCTACCCTCTTTTGGCCTGTTGAGATCCCGGTGGATATCAAACACGGATTAATTCCCTTCAAAAGAAAAGCATTTTGCAATGAATGCGTTTGCGTCTCTTTAAGTAAACATTTGAGTTTACTTTCTATCTAATATATGCCCTACCGGCAATTCTATTTGTTTATTAATTTTATCATTCTATTTACATGTTTGTTATTTTTGCGAAACTTTTACATTAGAAGACATAATTTGGTTGCAATATACTCGGCAAAATAGTCTAATTATTAAAGGAAAAAGGTGATTGTATATTTCTTTTGAGGAGACTTTTGAATTTGTTTAATTAGATCAAAGTTGATTAAGACTGAAAAAAGATATCGATTTTCCCTAATGGGCGGGAAGTGTGTAAGACAGCGGCAGTGTGCGCTATCAAATGTGATCCCATCGCGCTAACAGGATTTAGCATTGCCTTTATTTCACACACAATTTAGCCAATCAGGTAGAAGTAGTAGCAGGAGGAAGGTGCCACTTATAATTTCTTCCCCCTCTCGTCCTTCTCCTCCTACTCCTCCTGTTTCTGAAATAAGCTATTGCTCTGGCAAATCCTGCGATCGCGAAGGATAAATAAAAACGCAGCAGACACTTTTAATACCTTATTCCCTTTTGAATATTGGAATTGGAAAATGCGGACTGAACATCTGACTACTTGATACAATGAGGGAAAGACTAGCGCAATTTCCGGCCTAATTTGCTATGCATTAGGTAATTGCATGGATCTTACCTATTTCGCGAATATCGAACGTTCTGGATAATAAATGCAAAACGATAATATTATGCACAATTTTTTTTATAAATTATGTTATCTAAAAAACATGAGAATATGTTGATTTTTATCTCTAAGTGCGTTATTTATTTGTTTATTACGCACGGCAAGTTAAAAGGTATTACTTCTATTTATCATTATAAAGCATCTGAGAACGGAGATCAGCAATGTAATCCAAAACTGGAAAAGGAGGTTGAGTAGAGGTAGATAATAAAGTTGGAACATCAAAAAACTTTTACAAAATTTGATCTTTGAATTCAGGTTTCTTCGCGTTTACCTCTTTGGGTGTAGTTTATTGCTTCAATTTTTAATATCCACGTGATCAAATTTTGAAACGCTTCCCGTCTTCTGAGTGAATTTATATTTACACAATCTGGAAATTATTGACCAGTTTATCTATTCAAATAGTTAACCCGTCATTTCAGATGAAATTTCCTTCCAAAAGGCTGGATACTTGGAGATGATAAAAGTCATCCAACTGCATTAATTTGGCGTTAAATTTAATGGAATCATTATTTAAAAGCATAGATAAATGAACCTGTTTGAATCACACTATCGAGTTGGTCAATTAAAGCCCTCGAATTCACAGCCTCCCTTTGTAAATGAAATGTAAAGGAAAATCATAGCCTCCCGAAATCTCGTAGTTCAGAAGAAATTAATTTGTTAATTAAAGATTTCTATTATTAATGTGATATAAGGTAGAGTTGTTTAGCTAGAATGAACACTTGATAAAATGCATTTTCCTTATTTTCATTATAATCTAACTGATAACTATTTATGTAAGCGTTTTGTAACACCCACAGTAAAGAAGCAGCATCATGGAACCTCATGGAATCGTAATGCAAAACTGTACTTCGGCTACACATTCATTAACCAGTCCTAACTAGTACGCCTGGACATTGGCCCACTGGATTTCCAATGGTGGGAATTAAACTAGCAACCTATGACTTCACAGTTGAGCACACTGAAAATACGCCTGAAAACATAACAATATGGCAAAAATTGGAATCACTGGTTTGTTTTCTGAATCGAATTTCCAAACTTAACTTTTCATGCTTACTTTTGGGGACGTCTGACCTTGCGCCTAAGGAAACGCCAGACAGTCGCGGTGTGGAGAGATAGATTAATAAAATAAGCATGTATCTTTAAGCCAGACACATATAATAACAAATCGGGCGCTTCATCGCAGTTGTAAAATAAATAATACCACAGACAGCGTGCTGTAATAGCAGCAACCTGGAAGATATTGCAAGCTACTCCCAACTCCCTCCAGACGCTTTAATGCTAATAAAGTGTGAACAGATTACTCCACCGCTATTTCAAAGGCAATTTCTTCGGCTGGAATTCGTCATTTTGCATACAAATTTCACTTTTCATAATCAAAGGAAAAGCATCTTAACACAAGATAAAATGAAATATTCTAATAAGGAGAGAAGAGAAAGAATCGAGCAGAGACAGATAGAGAAATCAGATCATTAAACAAGTTATATATCTTTTCGCATTTTGGGATCAAAATCATTATCATTTTTAATGAATAATATTTAATTGGTCATCTTTCAAAAGTTCGAATCAAAGCACTATGTTAGTGAGCGATGTTGTATTTGCTGTGTTAAGACCTTAATGAGGTGGTTTGGCGTAAGGGATTTGCCTCGATTAATTTGTCTCTGAGCGATGCCGGTAAATGTATCTTAACATCACCTAGAGTTAACTCAGAGTGAACTTTTAAAATAATTTGTCCATTTTATTAAAAAAAAACCCACTGTGTCTGACGGACTAGTAGCTCAGTTTGCACTCTACTTAATTAATGATTGAAATTTCACTGTTTTTCAAATTTGTGCACACAAGAAAATCTAATAATCAGAATGAAATAATTCTAAATTCTAAAGTTTAATTTTTTTAACAATTCTTATCTATTTATCGCAGTATTTCCGCTTTCATAAATAGGAAGCAATGCATACATTAGTCACCGCGCACGTCTGGATTTCAGAGGTCACGATCTCGATTCCCATCGATGCACGCCCACAAAGTGAAATGGCTAACAAGGAAGGTGTCAGAATTCGAATTTCTCACCAGGAGGGCTATTTGACACCACTCTGTACCCAGGATCAGCGCTGGTAAGTGGATTCCTAAATGGAAATTATTATTGAATTTAATAAAATTTATGGTAAAAATATATTTTTATCATTAGCACAATCACTCCAGCAGCTTTATAAATTTAAAATTATCTCATCTCTATTCTTCTCCACTCTTTTGGATACTTTAAGTATATTTCATTTAAAATGACAATGTAAAGCAAAACTACGATCCGCAGGTTCTAAGAATGATATGGGACAAGATACTAATATTCTACTTTTATCATTAATTGTTACAGTTTGATACTTGAAAACTAACTCTTAGTAGAATTGCCACTTATTAAAATAGGAAATATTTTCAAAATTTTGAAAATAAAACTAGTAGGGCTGCAAAAATTTGCATATCTAACCTCTACAAAGCATGAAAGCTATTCAGATTGGAGGAGAAATTTTCTTCTGCTGCGAATGATTTATGATCTGCACGCCCAAATCGTTTGCCTTCAGCGAAAAAAATCATAGTTACAGAAATCGCTCGAAGGAATATGAGGATCAGATATTTTCAACCATCCACTGCAAACAGATGTTAATCCGATTACGCATTTTATATGCTAAATCAAGAATTGTTGTAATCGGAAATACTGGGGGTTGTACAATTATTATGCTTCCGAATATTACGTATATCATTTTTTGGTAACTTGTAAGGATCTCACATTTCCAAATGCAATTCCTAATTTGAAGTAAAAGTGTTCGTGTGTGTGTGCCGGTAGTACACCTTGTTTTCTAAACAGACGGTTATATAAGGGTCACATATTATAAAGGAGAAGAATTGAATGTAACCTATTTTTCATAATCTCGAGTAGTAATCGCTGTACCCCCAGGACCGTAAAGATTCTTGTAATCTATTCGTTCCTCCCTCTGCCTGGTCAAATGATGCCTGGTCGTCGTGATGCGTCAACTTTGACTGGCTATAGCGCCTTCAGTTGAACTTTCTGAACTATTTCAAATGCACCCTAACCTTTTTAATTTATTAACCCATTGTGGAACCACTAACAAAATTTGATCATGAAAGATACGGTCCTAAAAAAGATATTTTATCAAAAAATACACTTTGAACATTCTCAAACTCCAGAAGGGTACACATACGCCCGGGTGGTTATGACCGATTCAAATAAGTATACCTTTAACTCTCACTACCTGTGACCGTCGTGGTTTCAGCCTTCTGTTCAGATACGTAATTTTAAAGAGGGGATGAGACAAATGATCGGTGATGTAGACGACAAATAATGCGGCATGCTGACAATTTACGCTTTATTCATATTTACCAAATTATATAGATAAGCTGGAACTCGCGTGGTCAGGACTGCTCGGTCAGATTATCGCGAACATGCCTTCAGTAGAAGATAAGAAATCTCTTGCTCAACTTTAGAATATTTAGTTATAACAGAATGCTTTACCTATAAGTTATTATCGTTATAACTTACGCCAAAACAAAAAATTCTAAATTTCACACTGAGTGAAGCAACTGACATCGAATAACAATAAGTCCGGCAAATGGAAAAGGAGTGGGAATCGAAATGATATAGAGAGCATCGTCAGGGTATCAAAGAGTCTTACTTCATTTGTCTTTTGGATTCGGATTGAGCGATATTTACTGAATAGGTAGTTCTCTTTCTTTACTTCAAGCTCCACAATTGGTCCTCTGGATTGCAGCAAATGCCTGTCCAAGATGTTCAGTCCCCATTGACGGGCATTATTTAATTAAGAAGTATCGATCTTGATGCGTCATTCCCGATTTGTTTTTCCCAGTGTTTGAGAAGACGAAGTGTTCTTAAATGATATTCGGTAGCTTACAGTTGTATCAGTTTGTATGTCACCAAAGGGTATTATTGAAAACAGCCTCTATAAGTCGCTTTTAATCCCGATCCAATTTGGAGGTAAACTTTGAATTAACTTATGGAGAAAAAGTAAATTCAACACAGGTTCTCTCGATTACCTATTTTAGGACCTCAAAAACACCCCTTAACTGTTAACTACAATTTTGTATATGATATATCGTTATAGTTAGAATTAAAATCTGATCACATGTAATGAATCAATGCTTCAGTTAAATCAACCATCTTAATTCAAAACACCTAGCATTAGTTGAAGCTGATGAGAAAAGGGACCGTCACCCCATTCAGGTGCTCAATGAGCTCTTGAAATTCTCAATTTTAATACCATCGGCAAACGGAGGCTCACTGTGTCAAAATTTAGAACAAATTCGAATGAGAACGTGGAAGTTAAGGGTGGAAATAATGTATGCGCACTCAAAAAAGCTCAATGTTTCCAGATTAGATTAATCGAGAGTAAATCAACCAATGAAATAATCCTATTTAATGGTTTTAAATGAATTCGAAAAGCGGGATAATTTAAGTATATTTAAAAGATCCCTTTCAAATGTATAACTTCTGTGTAGTCTGAAGTATTTGCTTAATAACTCAACGTCCACTACGAGGGTAAATTAATTAGCCTTGACCTAAATCACTTTAAGCTACAGAATCCTTTCGAGTCACATTTTCTTAAATCGAATTTTGAGGCTTTTAGATGTGAACCTCTAAATTTCATGAAAGTATGCGATATACCTGACTGTTTGACATTACTCAGGTATTGATAAGATAAATATTCAAGATTAACGCAGTCTAGAGAAAAATTTCTGAAAATTATGTGAGCAGACTTCGTGCTCTGGTGCTAGATGTTGACTACTGTTCCTGCATGCGAGTATGGAAATGAATACTCAGTCCAACAGAGATTAATCAAGTATACAGGGGTTGAATATGCTGAAATTAGGATACACTGGCTTTTTATCTCCAGTACCTCGACCCTCTCCCCCATCCCTTTCTAAACTATTTACTCTTTTTATTTGTTGAAATTCTTTTGAATTAATAAATTGTGTACAAAATACATCCCGGACATGGGTGAAAATCATTTTGAGGACTCAAAATCGAAAGTATCCTTATCAAAGAAGAAGATAATTTTATCATTATTTAAGCAACTCAAAATACGGGCCTCTTAAATTTGTATTTCTGTATTTTATAATTGACTTATCGTAAATTATTCAAGTATTCCGCATACGCAATAATAGGATATTCCTAACCTAATCCACGTCGCAATATCGCCAGTCCTTGAATAGAGTTCATGAAGTCAACTTTTAAGTTTGCCATTTCCACTAATGACGTGACCTTTTGAATAACCGCTAATTTAATACCCACTTGTGAGATTAAGATCGACCGATCAAAAGATAAAAGAGGAAGAGAGAGCTATTAGACACCAGTCTTAAAAGATCTTGTCTCCTTATTTCCCTCGCGCTCTTACATGTAAAAGATTATCCAATAAACTATTATCACAATTTGTTGGAATTTTTGTGCTTAAATGCACTGTACTTCTTTATATGATTAAATGAAGAGAATAGATCTCTTTATAATCTCATTACCTAAATCAGGGGATGAGTTTAACTAAAGAAGCTTCCCTCAAATAAAAGCTACATGGGGAATATTCAGAGGACCAAAAGTAAATTCCGGGAAAGCACTTTTTCAGTTCTATCTACGGACATGTCTAGTTCATTCCCTTCTGGGTTGCTTTGCGATTATTAATTCATCTATGCGTTACTGCCAGCTAATGACTACGTAATATTTGGAGTAACAAGAACCGAGGTCACCAATTTAGGAGTTAAGACTAATAGCTAGCAGCTAATGGTAGACAATTATAATTCCAAGTCAAGCAGGACATTAGAAGTTGAGTGCCGTCTAAAGTCTTTTGCATAAAAGCAGTAAAAATACGAGAGTGCAAGAGAGGGAAGTGAGAGAGATTGGAACAGAGAGAAAGGGAGAGAGTACCGTACCAGTAGATAAATGACAAGCGTGTGTCTGCATGCTTGTGTCTATGGAAGTGGAAATACAAAGACATTTTATGAGCGCAGATGCCCTTTTAAAGGGTAAGAGACAGCTATAGAAAAGTAAGGTAATCAATAAACGCGTATAGACATGACAGCTGGGAGGAGGGCGGATGTGGGTTTGGGGTCTTAAGCCCATGAACAGTTTTAACAGTTGTCAAGATGGTGGAAGGAAAAAAGGTCCCAACATTAAAATAAATCTAAAAGTTTCAGAATTGTGATTATCGAAATTAACTTTTCCTTCACACCACGGTGATAAAGAATACCCTAACTCCGTGTCTAACTTGTATAATTGCAAGAGGTCATCTTGATAAAATGACATTTAAATATGCGTGGGAACACTAGTGAATAAATAAGATAACATAATACCGCTATATTCCAGGTTTTCACACTGTATTGGTAGGTCTTAGTTAATTTATAACACTTTATTAACCGTATTTGGTTTCTATAAGCCCAACACATGTTTCTGAATTCAAACTAGGGGAAAATATCCTTTAACATAAGTTCATTGCTGATTCTTCGAACACTCCACAGACCAAATTTTGCTCCAGGTATGGGAAGGGAGCAATCGCGCATTCAGATTCATTCAGGTGGAGAAAGAATAGTGAATGGATTTCTAACTTCCTTCTTTTCAACAAAATAGCAGAAAGCCCAATCCAAGTTCTTAAGTAAGAACTCAGTTAAACATGTCCAAACTTCCTAGTGCTCACTAAGGTCGAAGTTTATTAATCAAGTAACCCCAGATTTCTGAAGCTGAAATATATTGGACTGCGTTCGTATTATCGTAGATGACCGAATAGGAAGTGTTGATATTACTGATTCCTATGATACTGATAACTTCTTCAACCGAGGCGAATATCACAGATTCGGAACTCGTTGGGGCACGTTCAGTAGACGGAATGACCAACTGTGCCAGAAGAATGAAGGCAGGAGTATTTTCCATCATAGAGGGTACCAACTGTTTTCATTGAGATTTGGCAACTACCGTTAACTAATTAGTCATGCTATTAGTCATTTGAAAGTTTTAGCTAACACTAACAACGGTTGTCGCGCCTGTTAACCAAGTCGTATAACACGGATACCCATCAGAGCACCAACAGTTGATGTTGTTCTTAAAATGCGAGCGGTCCAATTATTTTAGAAAGATTAAAAACTCTGATAAGTATGGAGTTTTGATGCCAATTTTTCTCCTGAAAGGTGCACTTTTTTATAGTGCAGTTACAGTTGGATCTCATGAGCATCGCAATTTCCGGCAATCAGCCAGATATCTAACTGAAACCTAACGCATGAGGATTTAGTTTCACTAAGTTTCTAGGGCATTTTCTTGTGCCTAAATTTAAAATACTAAGACTGGATTATAAAAAGATTAAGAAGTGAACAGACCAATGTGGTTCAAATTTAAAATGGTCATAGTGCTAACATTCCACAAACATTCAAGAAGAACATTTCGAAAAATACCATACATTTACTATAAATAGAGGAGGGAGTAAACATGGTGGAATAAATATCAACCAGTTAACATTAAAATTACCTAAATTCCCCAGTGATATTTTTCCAATTGGTTTTGAACTCATAACGACCTAATCGGTGAAGATGAGAACTTGTAGTATCTGCCATGGCTACAAATTTTATTGTTAATCTATTTTAAGCGAAATAGAAGCACAGATATAAACTTCTTAACTTTCATAGAACATGCCTTGTATTCTAATCGCCAAGTTATATCCACATGTACCACTCATAAAACTTCAGGTTAATTTTGGGAAGGACTCACCACACAAAAATGGACATTTAGCTGCATGTGTTCTAAAATGCAAACGTAGTGAGAGAGGGAAAACTGCCAAGACGGGTGGAGAGAGAATGAAGGGAAGAGAGTATCCAATCCCGTACCGAGACCGCCTCCCCTTAATGACTTTGGCCAGAACAGGGCAGAACGTGTGTGACTCATCTTCACGTACACACGAACGCACACACGTATGGGACATTTCTCAGAGGAATTTACGACCAAGTCATCACACCAAATGTGATGAGGACACGACTAAGTGAAGAAGGGGAAGAGGTAGAGAAAATATCAAGGAGAGGAGAGTTGCCCTGATTTGTCCACGCTTCGTGTTAGTGAGGTAGACGAAGACTAAACAACTGTCTAAATTCTTATAAAGGTCAAATTTCTTATTCGAGTGTCATCCTAAATGTATATTACATTAGTGCCAAGTATAATCAACCCAGAAAGATGCTTTTGCGCAAAAGCACATTTTTAACGAGTAGCGAATAAACGAAATAGTTATTCACATCTAACAATTAGTGATAATGGAAAGGCACTAGTACACTGCCCAATTTCAGTTGAATATAGTAAGATTTAGGGTGAATTCCTCACCTCCTAAAAGACAGAAACTATAAAGGCAAATAAAGAAAACGGTCGAATATCAAAGAAAAACAGTTGTAGTTTCACTGATTCGATCCGAAATTCTCCATTACAAATGCCGCAAGAGCATCGCGATTTATATTATGAATTAGACTCCAGAGTGGATAAAAGCCGATTAGGTTTACCTACCGTGTTTAAATGTCTAATATTTCTTGGAAGGAAAGTTAATGAAATGTGCAATCTTGGGCTTCGATCGGTTTTCTTTTTTTTCAGTTCAGCATATTTAAGGCGCTTTTTACGACTAACCATTAGACGTTTTCGCGGCAATGTGCAAATATTTTCAAACCAATTATTTACTGGAGAACAAATTGCTCTTTATCTTATTCTGTCAGAGATTGCGATTTGCGATGTTTTTACCCAGAAATGTGAAGCTGGAAGTTTCACTCCCTAATATTGAGCCATTACCGTGTATTTCGCACTTAGGATGATCCCATTATATTGGTACGAATCTGACTGATACTGATTCCTACCTTATAGGTGTCACATCTAGGGAGAAATGGTTCTTATCACTTGAAGTGATGTTATATAATATTTTTCTTCCTAAAATTTAAATTGTCATCTAGATTCTTGACATTATTTGATGAAAAATTTCACCTTTACTTCCCAGATTACGAACGGTTTCATGTTCGTTTTCCTTGCAATACTTCTACACTTTTCTAATGTGGGCCGGTCTGATGTTTTCCATTTAGTTCGTCACCTGAGATTCGGTGGGTCAGTTACGAACTGCATTAAGGAAACTCGATACTGTTTACTCGGTGAGTCCATGTGTTCTGACTGATTGCTAATTTGCAGTCGTCTGACCCAACTAGTTTATATCCGACCCAAAAGAATATATTTATTCACTGTTTATTTTATGGACAAGTTGTGCACAAGTTCACCTAAGCATAAAAACAATATACATATGTTGTTGATTTTCACAAATCCATAAGAATTGCAATGCTAATTTCATTTTAAAATCAGCAGATACTTTTCCTAATGATTAAATATATACATTTTCATTAATAGAATTAGAGTTCACTTTGCGTGAACTCCAGTGTCTCCTGCAACATTAAACTCTTATTGGCTCTTTTCATTCAGCTGGTACCCTGACCACTAGAAAGTAATGTATCCGAACTGGTTATCCAGCCATTTAAAGTAACAAAATGGTCAATAAACTCGAGACGCCACAAGCATGCAGTAACTCAAGGAAAATGGCGGCAGATTTTAAAATTGGAACATGAAACAGGCGACTATAATCAAGAAGCAAAAAGAGAAACTCTGAATAAAAGAGTCAAATTATGGAAGATTATCTTGATACCGTAACTGCATTCAACTTCTTCTCGAATCCCCTTTCTCAAATAATATTGGTTACATTAAAGTTTCTGCGTTCAGATTCTTTGTCAAGGTGAAACTTGAAACTTTGTCTTGCTGTGGTTATTAGAAAATGAAAAAGAGGGACACAACAGAACAGACTAAGTAAAAAGTTAGCTTTCATTTAAATAAAATAGTCATCAAATATGGGAAAAAATGATAATAGGATTTTGACTTTTACGGGAACATCAGTATTTCATTAGAATCTATTTGACGTGCCAAACCAGCACAGACCGAATATGGAAGGGAATTGACTGTGCTTCACTAGGTGCCCCTACTTATGCGTAGATTTAAATGCGTATTACCTTAGTTCATTGTATATTTTTTAGAAAGTTAATAAGGTGATTCAAATATCTGAAAAATGCGTCCGTGACATTCAGAGCATTTCGATTTACTTGAAAGAGTGGTCACGTCATACCGAAATATTTCGACAAGTAGTCAGTTGATACTAACTAAGACGATCTCGACATAAAGGAACTCACGGGAACCCACTCCAGGTAAATTTTAATTTATTATGATTACTAATATTTTCTTAAATTAGATAAACAAAGTATTCATTCATTGTTTTGTCTATAACTCATATAATTGGTTGATGAAAATGTTAATTGTACCAAAATATATTGACGATTAAAAGGGCGAGGATGGGTTAAAAGTTAAGCACGCCTTTTTGATCGTGATCTTTTCCCCATTGTTCAACCGAGAGAACTTTTAAACTTCTGTCACTATACATTAAATCAAGTTCCACTAAACTTTATATCTGTTGCACATTTAACTATTACTGAATTTTCAGTGGTACACTTGATTTGCTTCGGTTTTGAACATTATCTCAGTCTCTCTATAGCTATTTCTACTGAAAGCAGGTAATATTCAATGTTATGTCAACATAATTAAAAATAAAATTATTTACATAGGAAAGTAATAAGCAGTGCATGCTATTTTAGTTTGTAGCACCTCCCAGGTTTGCTCTGTATCCCTACATTTGAAACTCATACTAACTCGACCTAATTGTCAGTTAGTGATTATTTATTGGTTGTTCATCCTAAGATCACAAAAATGACTCACACTGGATGAGGCAGTTAGCTCATCAAATCCCGCCATGACAAGCCATAGCGGTATATACCTATGATCTCACAAGCCAGTTACAATTGCTGCACTATTAACCATCCAATTATGTTCCATCCTTTTTATGAGTACATTCTCCCTGCTTGAAAGAAGATTCAACCAGCGTCCGGAGATCTACGGATGCTATCGAGAAGTTCAAACGGGAACCCAACGACACGCGCTGTTTGGGACTTCTTGTATACTCGTACTCTACTCTCTTTCCCACTATTTGCGTCCAGATACTTGTATCACATTACTTGTGTCCTATTTGCTCTATTAAACTCACATTCTATTCGGGCCACTCACACTATCTTACTTCGACTGTCTTTCACAATCTGAATTGTCATAGATTAACATGACACTTCTCTCTTTCCTCCTAATTCCTCTTCCAACATCCTCCCCTTTTCTCTTCTCATTCATTACCAACTGTCCAATAAACCGGTTATCTTAATTAACTCTTGGTCCCCTCGCTCTGGGAAGGCTTTTGTATCCTTATAGCCTTAGGAAGATCGTTACTTTTAAGAAGGGATAACTGGTCTGATCTGGTCGTTCTCCTACAGTAGCTTCGCAATGGAATTACAGCTACTTCTACTTTTGAATAAAAATGTTGCGTCGACAAACTGTATTTAAATCAAATAAGGGAAAATACAATATGTTTTAACCATAATGATACAATGTAATTTATCAGAAGTTCTCCGACATGGTTAATAAGCATGATTTTCGTGTTTTTCAGCCAAAACTTTACCGATTTCAATCTATTTACCTAGTAAAGTTAACCGGAATAGCATATACTGATTGAGTCAGATTCACGAAAATCCTCTATTTAAAGACAGTAGAGATAAACACGAATAGATAAACTGCAATGATAAATTTTAAAAGCCCGCAAGTATCGCAGATCTAATCGAAATACCGTCAACATCGCTAAATTTGCTTAATGTCAATATTTGTAACTTCTAAAAGATTGATGAAACAGGCAGATAAGCCCTTTTATGTCAACCGAACCTATTCAGTTTCTCGATCATATAATGCACAGGGTTGACTACTGTCAAGTGCGGTTTTAAAATAACTTTTGTAAATGAAACTGCAAATAGTTCTTATTGAGAATATTAAACTGATCAAGTGAAATACCGAAAAACACTCAAAATAATCTAAAAACTGGGAATATGGTCCTTTCATTAACTTTGAGAAGCTTGCTTACTCAAATCAAACTTACCTGATTCTGTGTAGATGGCTTAAAATGAAAGAAGCTAGTGAATAATTACAAACTTTTTGAGGAAGAAAATCTCTCTCATTCACTTTATGCCAAAGGCATACTTTTAAAACTACTCTTTTGACTCTTAAGTAATATTAACTACTTCATCCCAATTTCTCCATATTTGTCCGCCTTTCAGAGTAAAAATCATGAGAAGAAGGCAATGTTAAGGTCCTACATATTGGTATACTATCATCAGTTAAGTAAAATATGAAGTCCAATATTAAAAATGACCAGGTAAAGGTGGGCAGATAAATCAATAATTCAAAACCTTAAATCGATTTATAAGATGTTGGTGCTAAAAATTATGAAGTGAGTATTTGAGGTAGTGATTTTGGGCGATGAGTTCGTAATGCTAATAAATGTAGCGTTAGTATTAATGAAAGTTTTTTCTACTTCAATTATATTTAAAATTGATCAAAGCATAACTGTAAAATTACACAAACTTTAAATACTTAGCGTTTACGTTCGTCCTTTCTCCGTAGCTACAGGGCAATTATTTAGAAAGGTTGGAAAATATGCTAATCCGACTATTTTGAAATCCTGCAAGTTTAAATTTGTGCTCATTCTGTTAATCAAAATAATAAATTCTTCATAATTCTAGAAGGTTTAAATTATTCAAGTACTTACACCTTTTTTATGAATTTTACTGTACAGGATGAGGAGAAAATTTCCAATAGGGATTATTTCGAACGAGTATATTCATGTACTCCCCGAAAGCTAATTAATTAAAATTATTTAAAGGAGTTTTGCGGCTAGACAGAAAACTAAATACCAATGACTGAACAAGTCACTCAACTGAAGTTGGTTAGGCCTTCTCTGAGAAATGTTCAAGATACAACCAGTATAAAATCCGGCTTCATATGTTCAAAGGATAACGCAAGTGAAACTCTTCCCGTCCTGAAATGCGTTTTTTGGATCATTTCACCAAATTCCGCATTGAATTGATGTGTTTGTCATGTGCTTCCAATTATGAGAATTCACAGGTCGAAATAGGCCCCAGTTGATCACACCTTGTTTTTCGTTCAGAATTTAATCAAACCTGAGTCAAGATTTTTGTCACTGCTTTTCAACTTACATTTTACAATAAAAGTAGAAAAATTTTTCCTTCCCTGTGGTTGTTATCAACAATAATACAAAAAAATTTACAATTTTTAATAGTGGGAAGCAATTGACATCGATTAGCAAAAAGCTCAACAAATGATAAAAGGTTACAGAGATCAATGCCAGGTTATGAAAGAGTTTTTCTGCAATTGATATTTGGATGGTTACTAAGTGGGTAGTTCACGTTCCAAATGTCAAATCTCACGATTCGTCCCCCGAATTACAACAGGTGCTTGCAAACGACGTTGAGTACCTATGGAGAGGATTTTTCTATTCAAGAAGGGTTGATCTGGTCACCTTAATTCATCTTTTCCTACAATGGTTGAGGTGCAAATTATCTCAAGTGGTATTCCGAAATTTGACATTCTAATATAAAAGAGATGAGGTAGCCGAAAAATTTCAGGTTAGCAAAGTTCCGCAAGCGGTGTTCGCTCAATTTTCGGATTATATTAAATTGAATGCCTTAAATTATTACATCCTCCGATATTATTTTTAGGCCGAAGATTTTATCAAAAGTGCATAAGAAATTTTTGGTCTCAATAGTGCTTTATTTGATCTTTGATGAAGTTCGACTTGCCCACTTTAGGAAATTTTAAATTTAATTAATTGGTTTAAAAAGTGCCATTGAATCTCCCGATTTCCGACCAACCTTGAGAAACAGGCGTTTCGTAAAGAAAAGAATCCATCGATATTTTTTCCACCTCATTTTAAATTTAACTCAATATAGATTGAAATTACGGTCATTTACAAGAATCGAATGGCTCCAACGAAATTTGATAGGCTTAACCGAAACTACCTCGTAAGCAAACATTCAGTTGAAATAATACCTTCATTTAGCCATAATTAATTGATCCATAAGAAAGAAACAAGTCTAAATCTAATCACGGAAAAGTTTAACACCAGTTTCTACTAATTCTTTTAGATGCTGTATATGAAATGTACATGATTAGAACATTGAAATAGGTGGAATAAAAAGTAATCATAGACCCTCCACGTAGACGTTTAAAATGTATACGTGCCTCACCGGCGAAGTAAGAAATATTAATTACTGGCATTTTTCTGCTCTTAGCCACTTTACTCTCTTTCCCTGTTTCTCTACATACAAATATACCCGCTACTTAATTTAACTTAGTGACATGGGGATTACTCTTACAATTTTATGGAAGATAGATCTATAACTCACTTATTACCCTTGGCAGAAGAAAAATTTGAACGCAGACAGAGTTGGAGTAAAAATAGACGTCAGAGCATTAACGGAGTTCCACAAAAATTCTGCCACTAGAATTTCGGCAGTACTCTTTTTTTATGTCTTAGATATAACCAATTGATTCATGTTCTTACCCTCAAACGTTCTTGTTTCTTGAGTGAATTTTAGTTTTCAGAGTCCAAAACCCAAAGGATGGCTTTCTATAAGTTTCCAAAATTACCCTTTAGTCCCATTCTTCATGACAATACGTTGGTTTTTCGTCCACGAAGCCGCGGTGATTTTTCTATGTGTCTATGACTTAAAGCTCTATTTGTCATGCCTAAACGGGTTTATCAATTTTCCTTTTTTCCATAAATGCCCCATTTCACTTAAAAGTACACCTGCGATCACATGCTCACGTCTGTCCTTGCCTGAGTGACTCGAGTAAACTGTTTCCTCATTTCCACTTACATAAACACTCAGACGCACGCTTGTCATTGATCTGATCGCTCTCTTCCCTCTCATTTCCTCTCTCCTTCATCTCTCCATTACTTTCTCAAGTCCTCAGTGTACTTTATTTAATACACTTTGACATTCAGTGCCTTGTTTTCTACTTTTCGACAACTGCCGTATGTCAACTTCCACATTTTGTTGCCCAGCAAACTGATGACCCTGTGAGCACTCACCCTTCTGCTCAACAATATCTCCAACACGCCTATTGGCCATTCTATTAATTCTAAATGGCTGATCAACCACTTCAGATATATTTTTTTCTTCTAATAAACATGCTAATAGCCGAATGATAAAATTTAACAAGATTTACACATGATAGGGCTCACTAGCATTCACTCAATTATCATTCTAATTACAGTGAAAAGGAGTGGAGAGAGGGAGAAAAATTTGTTCCTGTTAGTGGTATCATTCGAATATCACCAATTATATGCCAAGAAATGCATAGTTAATTTGAAACATTAGCGAAATCTCTATCTTCTACAACATTTTGGATAAACAAATGGGACATGCCGGCTAACAAGTCAAAAAGATCTGGAAAATTAGGTTCACTCTGAGTTAGTGCAACTTTCAAAGCCATGCTGATTTAAATTCTTTTACTCTCATTTCAAATGTCAAAACTGTAAAATACGGAATATCATGTAGGGACATGTACCTTCTCAATCACTGGAAGAAAAGAATGAATTGAAGCCACGAGACCGACCCTTCTTGATTAAAACAATCTGGTCAATAAGCGCTGAACATCGTAGACAAGCATTTGGTGTGATCCAAAGGACAAATTGTGAAACATGAATTCCAGAAAGTGAACTTCCCTCTTAGTAAATATTGTACAACCTGAATTCAAAAATTAAATTATATAAGACTCTTTGCTCTCTGTATCTTTTTGATCCCTTCCTCTTTATCATTTGTAGGACTTCCTGCTACTTGACGTCAGTTGCTTCCCACGATTATAAAGGATCTGGTATTGATTTTATGTAAAACTGATTAGTGTGACATTCAAATTTAAACATTATTCTAAAACACAAATTGAATATTCAGGAATAATTTTATACATTCTAAGCTAATAAAGGATAAAGAGCTTTAAAAAATCTAAATTAACTTCATGAGGGCGAGTTCTGTGTCACGATAAGGGCTGCCGCACGAGGTGTGGGGGGCAGTTATGAATAAATTATCGGCCTTAAAAATGGCTTCTAAACTTAAATATTTATAATGCTATATATTTGAAAAGATTTCTGCAAAATTAAAAACAAAGGAGAGAGCAGAATATCCAGAGTTCACATTTGCTCTTTCATACAACTCTGAAATATGAAAAATTAATTGATCCATCAAGTGATGTTATTTCCCTTTAAGATTATTTTGATGGCGATAGATCAACATTAAATTTTAATTTATATATATTAATTTACTTCTAAAAAACCATATTTGTATAAAGTGCACTAAAATCTACATTCAAAGAATGCGCCAATAATAATGCAAGATTATAAGACCAACCTAACTCAATGGTCACGTTTGATTGGTTCTCCTCTTTCGCCTCCGATATATATTTCAAGGGTTCGTGATGTTGTCCACCGGTTTTGCAAGATCATATCAAAAGAGTAAGTCAAAATTAGTTTCTTGAAAGGTTGTAAGATAGGGATTCAGCATTTCAGGAACTATTTAATGAAATAAGAGCTTTTGGGATTTACATATTTCTTTTTTGCCTCTAATTTGCATTGATTCGATCTTCGTATTGTAGAAAAAAATGTTTCTCCTGTCTACACCATCTTCAATCAGTTTGATGATTATTTTGGCTATTCTGCTTCCTCTGAGCAGAGCCAGTATCAACTTTGACGAGCGCCGACTGGCTAGAGCTCTTCGACAAAGACTGTTGGAGTCTAACTCAGACCTTTTAAGTGGCGAATTTAATTATGTAAAACGATCCGAAAGTGATATTAGTGATCGCATACTTAATGATCCCGCGGCTCTGAGGGACTATCTTCGACAGATTAACGAATATTTTGCAATCATTGGACGACCAAGGTTGGTTTATCGGTTAACTAAGCATTTTAATATTTTTGAACACTTTAAAATAAATATTTTTTGCATTTTTAGATTTGGTTAGTTAAAACAATGCAAAAGTCTCTAAAATACCATACTTTGTGTTGTTTTGTTATACGGTGAATGTAAATCTTCCATCGAGAATTGGTGAATTTGGAACAAAATGCACATTTTCTACATAAATTTACCTTTTCACTTGCATGATATTTACAATTTTATTCATGAGAAACTTATTATTGGTCTGAGGAGGAATAGCAGTAACTGTAGTGGTGCCAGGTATCAAAACCTGTTATTAAAGTCAATAGTTATCAAAATTTTCTTCCTTTAAACTAGTATCAGATCTACCAAAAGGTCACACGTTTGGGCGGGAAAAATGAAGAAACATTAAACTGAGCGAATATGATCAGGTTCTAAAATCTCATGCACATGGGCTCCCAATAGACACCGATAAGTAAGCTTTAAATGCATCAGGGTGTGTATCTGAATAGTTTATGACGCTAATGAGGCTACTAATATTCATTTGGAATTAAAAAAGCCAGTTAAGATAGATTTTTGAGTAATGTATTAAAGGTTCTCTATTAATGTAAACTCTGTAATCGGAAAATTTATCCCAGAACCAAGTCATTAAGTGAGTAGCTAAAGATTGAAACAAGAAGCTCTTTGCAGAAATTTAATGACAAATTACGAAAAATATCATCCATTGACTTTAAACTATTCATAAATGATATTTGATTTAAGCCTACTATTAAATCTTTCCTAAATTTGAAATCGATTTTTCCGGGTGTTGGAAATCACTCCTTTCCTGGAATCATATGCCTTCCCGTCTTTTCTAATTTGACCTTCATATCGTTCATCATTAAATTATTGTAGTTTGAAAAATAGACTATTTCGTAGTGTGAGCTAAGCAAGACTTTTGGCTCTTCTCGAGTAGTTATGGTTTGCCTATAACTCGACTTCTCCATTATGTAAGATTTCATCTTCTACAAATTGTGGTAGCGTCACTGGTTATAATCACGAATATTCTTCATATTATAAGTGGTAGAGAATTTCTCGACAGTGAGGCCTGTTCCACTGTAATGTAAGTAACTGATCTTTAGCCTAACTCCCCACATCGAGCTTTTTCCATATTTTCGTTGTTCTCTTCTGAAAATGAGCAATTCCTTATCTATCATTGCTAGTGTTGCAGTACGTCGAAACACAAAGTTTGATCACTGAAAGATTCTATAACGTTAGTAACTTCTGGAGTATAGCTACTTCCATTAAGTTTTTGACTTCTTAAATTCTCATTATGACATTGGAAAATGCTAATTTTTTTCATTTTTTCGTTAATCGAAAACAAAAATTATCAGTACTCACGATAAAGCAAAAAAATTGTGATTTTTTGTTGCTGAAATCTCTTGAACACTGCGACCAAAATAGCGGTCGGATAGGTGTTAATGAAAGGGGATGGAGTAGAATTATAAGTTGAAATCAAGAGACTAGTAGAATCTTAAGATATATAATTTTTAGATTCAGGAAAAACTCTTTTCACCCTTCAGGTAGTCCACAGCCCTATTGTCCAATGCTTCAGAGACCGCATTTGGAGATTTGTTTCCCCTCCCCCCCCCCGC
Source organism: Hymenolepis diminuta (assembly GCA_900708905.1). Lineage (NCBI taxonomy): Eukaryota > Metazoa > Platyhelminthes > Cestoda > Cyclophyllidea > Hymenolepididae > Hymenolepis > Hymenolepis diminuta. The sequence goes on from CAADRB010000013.1 coordinate 998,681, forward strand.
GCCTCAGTTTTTGATGCGAATTCATATTCGAAGCGTCCATTGTTTATTTGGCGATATTTTTTATTCGGATCGTTGATCGACCACTGGAGGTAGACCATTTTAACAAAACGACATCGTAGTATGCCAATGCCAACTATTCTCCAAAGTTGGCAATTTTTGTTCCCATTATTCCATTTCTGCTGCTAAATTTTTCTCCCTGTCTTCATACGAGGCAGAATCTTCTCTTTTCACTCCAACTATAAATAATCACGCCACAATCTAAGTCGTTTTACTACTTTTATTAGTATCAACTTGGATGATCGACGGCAAAGTAAAAATTCTCTACCCACTTTTAATGCTGTCTTAACTATATACGCGTTTCAAATGTGACTTATTTGCCAAACACTAAATCATTCATCTTGATTTATTTTTTCAAAATGTCATTTTTTTGATATTTCCTTCAATTACGAGTTGAAGTTTGGGTAGGGGCATCACAACCTTTTCAACATTGTTTTAAATTGGGCTATTTTTCTATTTTCACACAGATCTCAGACGTCCTTATTATAACGAATGTTGAAATTTACCTGAAAAATTAAGTCTTATAAAAAAGGATTTAATCTTTTCCTCAGTCATTATTTTATTTCAAAATAAAATGCGTTTTCTTTTACTATCTACGAGCTGATATCCCAGTCAGGACGGAGGAAAAATACAAGTTCTCGCTGTTATAGCAGTTTGACTTGATCTATGTCACAGCAATAATTCGAGGATTAAGCATTATTTTCAGTAATAATGGAAAGGGTGAAATAACTAACTTTGAATGGTTATAAAACATCGTTAAATATTGATGGACTTGAAGTTATCTTGAAGAAGAGTACTTGCTTAATAAAGAAACAGTGGAGAAATCTTATGGCGCTGCAAGAATGGTTTTCAAAATGTATGAAAATGAAGACTCCAAGATTTGATTGTTGCTTAATCAAACCATCTTTAGATTCTCCGATTCTACAAGTTAATAAATTTCACTATGACCTAGAATCAGATTAAATTTTAGCTGATTCGTTTGAAAAATGTGAGGATGTTCTCCGAAATGATCTTGCCAATATTCCAGATGATGTAAAAGTCAGACTTTTGTTGCAGACGATAGGACTTGCAAAAAATGAAAGGTTCAATTGTTTCATCCATCAAGAACTACTTTAGATCTAAAATTTGATGAAGCAGTCTCAATTCTCTCTAATTTGTTTGGCGGATAGTCAGCCGAACCTCAAAAATGTTTTAACTGTCTTTCTCTTCCTAAAGAGTATGATGAAGACTCGATGACCTATGCTTGCCGTCTAGATATTGTTTTTGAACTTTGCGATTTTTCTGCCATTTGGTGGATCATTTCAAATATCTACCGCTTAAAGAACTTTGTCAAACTGATTTCTGCTGTCAACTCCTCAGAATGCTCAAAGCAGATGACAAAATCAAGTTAGAGAATATTGCTAATGAATGCTTAAATTTGGATATCAAGTGTCACAGTGACATGAATCAGCAGAATTCTGGTGAAAACAAATGGATCTAAAGATCTAGTAAAACTGTGCTCCAGAATGTTTCCTCCCTCCGTAAAACTATAACTGAATGTTGGCTTTGTACTGATATGCACCTTACTGATTTTGTACGTATGTATCTCATAGTTGCAACTTGTGTGACGAATGAAAATATAAGGAAACAATGTTCCGAAGTAAACGGAAATTCTGAGAGAACAGCGTCACTCAGAAAATTAAACCAATGCTTAGTCAGAGAAAAGAATAAATAGCCAACTCGAAGAAGGATATGAAGCGGAATGAAAATCAGCAGAAGAATCCCTACGAACATGTTACAACTCGAGCAGAATGAAGGGACAGAAAAGAAAGCAGCATTCTGAACTAGTTTCTGTGATGTCCATTGAATCGAAACCAAATATCAAAAGTGAATGCTGTCGGGAAGATAGAGAATGAAGATTATGCTTAGAAACCAAAGACGAATACAGTGTTCCGTTCCGAGAACCTGAAGCGAACCAAGAGAAAGGAAATAAACAGGTCCTACAAAAAAAGAGGAATGAGCCATGCCAAGAAAGCTGTACTCGATAACTTTTGGATGGCTACTTATCCGAGATTTGATGAAAAATCTCCAATGGAAATACTAATAGAAGACTGAAGCTACATCAGTCACCCGAAAATGCATCTGAAAAAGGAATAAGTCATTAAGAAAGAATACGAAACATGCATAAGGACTTCAAGCGAACCCGAAGAAGTTCACAAGGAAGGCGTGATTTTTAAAAAGGGATATGTCAAGGGGAAATGAATAGTCATTAAAAATTTTTCCTTGACGAAATTAATACTTCACCACGTATTTTCTTCCCATTATTATTGAAAACAGTGGTTGTTCTTTAAAGTATTTGTGTAAATTAATATGAATCACTCTATACCGCACATAGTTCGAGTTGAAATGTAATAATTTTTGCAATACCAACGAGAACTTGTGTTTTTTCCTTTTCTGATTGGGATATCGGTTCGTAGATTGTAAATCTTACCTTTGTTCAATCAATTCAAAAAGTATATCAAGGCTAAATTTTCTACGAATGCAAAATAATTTTCTATGTTTGGTAAATTAGATAATCTGCTCGTGGTAAACTGTTTATTAATTTTCGTTTTATTTAAAAAATAAATAAATAAACATAACAACGAAGCAAGTCGATGGGAGATCCGGATAATTGAACACAATCAAGCGGGAACAATGCGGAATAAGGAAACTTTCAATGGCATTATGAAACATTGTTGTGAGGAGGATGTAAAACGAGTGTGAAATCTTAACGAACGATTTCAAGACGACGGTAACTGCAAATTAGTAATTTTCGGAGTTACATCTTAATGGGCATTTAAATGAGGCAAATTGGCGCAGCTAATTGTGAAAAAATTTGGCTAAATTAACTCTAATAAACTGCCTTTTGTCAAAAAATTCATTTCTTTCTGGCAACAATATATTTTTTTACTCCTAACTCAGTTGTCACTTCGAAGTAGGTTTTGCAAAGTTTCGAATAGAGTAAAAAGTTTCAGCTTCGTCTCTAAATTTAGTTTCTTTGACGTGACAGGACATCAGAGTTGTTATTTATTAAATCAAAGTAATTTTAAGGTAATTTAAATTAAGAAGTGCGTTTAATAATTCCAAATTTGGAATATATCTCGATGAAGTGGCTTGCTTTATCACTTTCCCTCTCGGTTTTATCTTGTGGATGTGGCACTGATTATCAGCCTAGTTTTCAATGAATTAATAATATATCATTATATATGACAAAGCAAAGAAAAGCTTTAGGTTAGGTGTTATATTGAACCCTATAAATAAGGTATTACATCCTAAAAGCGCGTATTAGTAAGTTTAAAAATGAATACCGGCAAGAAGAAGCCTTCGACGCTGCAACAAACTAGCGTTAAATAAGAAATATGAAATTTTATGAAACATCTAATGATTTAGGGAAAGAGCAGCAGGAAAATCCCAAACTGGTATATTTTGTCATGAGTCCATTAAGATATAAACTATTGAAAAGGCAATTTGACAGGCTAAGTTAACTCTAAAGAGGGATGGACATACAAATGGAGGTGAGTTCACCCCATTAAGATCCAGACATGTTAGTTTGAAAAGTCAAAATTGGAAAACAACAAAATAATCCAATCAGGTATGAACTAATGACGGAACGAGTTAAGGTAAATAGCGAGGTCAGGACAACAAAATTATTACTTTATTAGAATTCCGGACATACTTCACTGTTCAAGGGTTCATGTCTGAGTTTGCATTCGAGATATTTAGAATATAAAGATTTATTGATTTAACTGAGAGCTTGACCTCCACCTCAGTTTAATTTTCAAACATAAACTTTTCCGAACAACTTATAATAATGAATTAGTGCATATTACTTGCTCAAAGTCGTAATTTTAAAAATACAGATCCAGACTGCGTACATATTGCATTTCCATCCATATTCTTTCCGTTTCTCAGAAAGATTTGTATTTCTGCTAATAAAACTGTAGCGCTATTAATATTTATATGCCAATCGATCGGGGATTTTGATGTTATCTTAATGTATTTATGTATTTTAGGCTAATAAACAGTTTAGTACAAACTCCGTTTCGGAGTGGACAGTATAATTCATTAAAATTCACCTCTTTTACGAATCTAGACTGTACTCCAAAAATATATTGCTACATTTACTTCCACTTATTAACATTGGTGGGAAAATGAATTGACAATATGTTGAACTCTCTTTCAGACACTGTGAGCTGAGAACGATTGCCTTCACCTTACCGTCATGTGTCATTCACTTGTGAACGAGACTAGGGATGCTCTTCATGAGGTCTTCTTGGGTTCTGCACGCACTTCCCAAGTAATTTATTATCCTAGTAATTCATTTTGATCATTATGAAAACTCTCGATAGAGAACTTTTACTAAAAACTCATTTAAGCAATAAACATTTTGTTTTACTTCTAAATTATTCACAAATATTTTGGATGGAATTCAGGTCTTTATTTATGTCTAGCTGCTCAGATTGTGGCTCGCTGAATGGATTTCAATGCGCCGTAGATAAATCTTGGATAGTCAGACGGCTTATCTTAAACTCGATTTTGTCTCTGTTTATGATAAAGCCATTGGTGGCACCACAGTAATTAAAATCTGCCAAATAATTGTTTTGAAGTTAGCTCATATCCTTTTACTTTAAGGAAATGAAAAGACGAAAACCTCATTAATGGCAAAGTATTTCAAACACAGAAATCTAAAATTAAGAAAATTATTATTAATCCTTTTAGGCTTTTAAAAAGTTTGCTTTATGACAATTTGTTTTAATATAACGTTGTGTGATTTCAATTTCAATGTCTGCGTTGGTCGAGAGAGATCACTGCTTTGTCTTGAGGTATGAAATTGATCGGAAAATAATCATTCTCGGACGTGAGCCAAAGCTCAAACATTTGCTTTCCAGTTTGAAATCGGCTATCAGATAGTTGGGAAGGATAATAATTTCTCCCGGTTAAGTTCCCCTATAAATGCAGAACTTTTTACAAAATTTTACGAACATTCTACACACTCGAGACCCTTCTCTGATTAGTTTCGGGTTATCAAATAAGACGAGTGTTAATTAATTGTTTCCATTGTCATCAGATTACAGAATATATTACATCCAAGCCACACCTGCTTTGTTCCAAAATTGAATCATCACCGTTCTAATTTGGCAGGAAAGGAATTTGCGCATCTTCTGATTGGGGATTCAAAGCTCGTTTCTTCTGGATAATTAGCGCTGTTCATTCGACGCAATTTAACGGTCACTACTAAAATATGTAAATTTTAAGATTCCTTAAATCTTTGCATTGAACAAATGTCTAATTTATCCTATTTGAAGATTTTTATCGCGTGAATAATTGTTAAAAAAAACAGCCCCGAACTGTTTAATCCAATTAGCCATACAAAACCCTCATTAAGCATCCCAAATGACAATGGAAAAAGCGCAACTTAAAATCATTGTTTCGTAATAAAATAATTGAATTAATTGTTATGAAGAAATAAAATACTCATGACTAGAATACAACTTTTATTGCCTTTATTGCATGAGTAGAACAGAAAAGCTACGTAAATCAAAATTTTGTAAAGTTAATTACATTACTCTACTAACACTTATTTTCAGCGCTACCAAATAGCCCCAATTCTTTTTACAGGAAATAATCATTTACAGATGTGACCTACGATAGCCACTAACCCATTTAAGGAAGCTCTCTGCTTTGTTTATCATAGGTAGAATGTAGCATCATGGAGACGCCCTGATGAGTGATCCGAGTTCTGCCACCTTCTATGGTTGGTGTGATTGGCCATTACACTAACCGGGTGTGCACCTACAGGAATCGAGTCTCTGACCTCTGACCCGCATAGTGACCGACACACATCAATAATGGTAAAAGAATGTCTCTCACTGCTGAAAAGCAGTTATTGGTTGGTATTTTTGCTTTGAACTGAGGCTCAGTCCTTCCTTTCTCGTAACCCTACATTCCGTTGCCACATTAGTGCTAAAATGAACTATCTACACCCAACTGACAATTATTACTGATTTGTATTACCTACAGCAAATAGAAGTGGGAGCAAATTCCCCTTATTAATTATCAATGATTTCGGATTGGATTGCCATAAGACTCGTATTGCTGATGGCTGTCTGAAACCTTTCTATTTATCACTTACTCGCGATAACAAAATAAAAGTTGAGTCCTTAAAAACATATCGCTAATTTTAGCATAACCCGGTTAAATAAAATATTACTCGATTTCCTGATCCCACTGATTAAAACCCAGTTGTTATTTTCACTATCTCAGATCTACATAGAAATTGGAAATTCGTGTTCCAATTGAATTAAGATTTTTTAAAATTTAACACGAAAAAAGATCAATTCACTATCCTAACACCACTTTAAAACGAATAGAGGGATAATACAAGTCACTGCTGTACCAAAAAATTAAGAAAAACTGCAGTCATCACAGACCTCCTTCCTTAATTATAAAACTTTGGTATAGTCTTCTGTAGATTAATTCCATTACCTGATTAAACATTTTGAAATTCAGTTTTTCCTATGAGTTTATCCTTTTATATCATTTCGAGATGATAATAAGTTCCTTAATTCGACTGTAATGCATGAAGTGTTAAGTAATCAAAAGGAATTGGGTTGGCATGACCATCATGAATATCCTGGACATAATCCTCTCTATTTACCTGGGAGCCAAATGATGGACACTGAATAGGTGGACATCAAAAAGTGAACTATTCCCTTATGAGAATAAGACTCACTCAATGTTCCTAAATTTAAACAAAGTATGATCCGTAATATCTTAATTCTATTATCACCTATTATTTTCTTTCCCTTTTTCATTGATTTGTTTACCTTTTCTTTATGCAAATGCTTACCCATGATTAAAATGTTTCAAATTTATTTGTCTGTGTTACGGACAAGCTCGTAGAATGCTTGTTTGACAACCTACATGAATAGTTTTGGCGAGAACTCCCTTTTATTGGAAGTTTTTGTTTTAATCCAGTGGCTTACGCTGTTTTTTGTTATATGCATTTGATACAATGGAGATCAAAGGTTCCATGATTTGCAAGACCGTAACAGAATTAAAACGAATTGAATAGCCAGCTTAATGGTATTTAAGTTTTAGGTGAACAATACAGCTCAGAAATATTTTATTCAGTGTAGGATTTGCGATAAAACGAAATTTATTTTATGCCTCTTCTCCAACAGAAAAGAACTTGTAAAGCATTCTGAATATGCTAAGTACAAAGAAGCTTCAGAGATATCTTTGCCTTTTCAAGAGAAAAATCTTCATCTTTTACCTTCCTCTCTTCAAATCTTACTGTCTAAATGGTATTTGTAATAACAATAGTAACCGGTCATTGATTTTTGTAAATCAAACGGATTTGGCATGTTAATTTGCTGACCTATGCAAAGCATTAACGCCGCGCTCCTCACTTTCCGCCGCTTATTATTTTGCACTGGTATAATAAAACAGTTTTTTTCTCTTAAATGAGTTAAAAACGTATTAATTCAAACAATAAAGAGGAGCTGAAGTTATTTTTAAGTAACTATGCAAATCCAATCAAGAAAAAGCACAAATGACTCTAATACCAGAAATCGAATAAAGCGGTTCAAAACACGAAAGATTATTGATTGAATAATTTTATCCAATCGATTTTATAGAATGATCAAGATGGACGTCTTATCTGCTCAAACTCTGACTAGATACCTGTCATTTTAATATTAAATTTTCCATGCGGTTTATTTGATCATTTAATTATTAATTTATCTAAATATAAACCAAAAAAGAGCTTATTTAGAGTTATTAACTGTTCATAAAACTACTAACTTCAGAGACCAATGATTTTATGATTGGATTATCTATATAAATATGTATTATCTTCTGTCTTTTTTCATCAGTTCTGCGATTTCCTTTAAGTAATTCTCCATTTAGTCCGATTAGATAAGGAAAATGAATTAAATTCAAGGTCAGCTCTTTCGGGAGGAAAAAAGAGGGTCCGCTTTGTAAATGTATATCATCCAAGTCACCAATTTTAGTGGATTTAATGCAGCACTGTTATGCCTAAATTATTCATTTAACCATTTATACAATTCGAGGCTAAATTAGTTTTAAATGGATTAAACTACGTTATTGATTCCAATAAATTTCAGTGGAAAATAATAAGAATATATTTCATTTTGATATAACGGGTGCGTTATATATTCTCCATTTTATTCTGTTATATATTTCCATATTTACACCCTTTAAACAGGCATTGCCTTCAATTTATTATCGATTGAAGGTAGGAGACAAAAATGTGTGATTGCAATCCTGGAACGAAGATTGATACTTGACTCCAAGAACGAGTGGGTTATCATTACCTTTAATAACGTCAATCCTTCAGATTTGGTCAGAGTTTAATTCTCACTACGCAGCCCAATTCCAGAAGAAAACCTGTAGTGTTTGAAAGATCAAGTGGTGTTGTTACTCCCCTCCACAGAGTTATCGAGCCTCAAAGAGTAGACTGTTCTAATGACGGCCAAGTCAACAATATAATTTATACAAGCAAACTCACTAGTTCTAAAATCCCTCACCTTGGAGACTATTTCAAAGTTAGTATTTATTCATTATATCAAATTCTCTCTTTTTAAATCAGAATTGCTTTTACTAATTTCTTTCCTCATATTAAATGGGTTCGAATATTGAATAAATAATTATCATTTTGCGCATTAATTTGCCTCTCCATCAAAATTCCAGAATTACACAAATGTTTGATTTTTTCATTATAACTTAATAAGAATGGAGGAAAATTAGTGACTCCGCAACCAAACGATTAGCAATTAGAAATCGGCGTTTTCGTTATTCTTCATGAATTTTGACAAAAATGTTCATCCATAGCAGAAATTAATAGGCCACCCAGAGTATTAATTAATGTCCATTTCAGATTAGAAGTAAACATCTCTATAAATTTAATATTTTTATCTTTGAAGAATTTTATTTCAGGCGTAGGATTTGCAAGATTACTGAAAACCCGTAATGAATTAAAACGGTGAATTCAATTTTTAAGTTTTCTTGTTTTAAGAAGTTAGAAAGCGCAATCAATAAATCGGCGGTTATTTTTAAATTTTGTGCGAATGTTGTTGTCACATGAATTTAAATTCAATTCGATTCTATCCTGCTCCTCCATGGCAATCGTTTTGTCAAGGTGCTTGTTAACATCAAACTTAGAGACTATGAGCGATGGAAATTATTAGAGGTTATGGCTTCTTCTAGCTTCAACGGAGAAACCTCTCCATAGTGCCATCATAATGTAAGTAATGAATTTTTAATACGGAGGTGCCATTTTTCAAACAGACGGAAATATTGGTGAAGAAAATTAAACAAACCGCATGGAATTAGTTTGTGTTTCATCAGCTTATCTTGGACAATAAAAAGACTCAGATTGACAAACTTAACTTTAGTTAATATTAACTTAAGTGTACTTAAAGTCCTATCGGTTGCATAGAGAATAAAACAATAAAATCTCCTTATTAGAGTACAGTAATCATGTCAAGAAGAAGGTTTCAAAATAAACAACTTTTCGGAAAACAAAATTTCTGAAATATCATGACTAATCATCCAAAGCTCCCAACAAATTCAATTTGGAGTGAGGCTAGAAATCTTTGGTCGATTCAAACATTAAACAATGCTCGCTGGGAGAAGTATGTTCACAATTTATCTAAAGTTCAAATGATGTAAGACTCCTTTGATGTTCTGTGTCTAATCAATCTCCTCAAACCGATGTAGACTGGTGTACTATTTTCTGTTTTCGAACGCTCATCCATGACGAAAAAGTGCATTTTTACTTGCAAATGATAAATGATAGCACCACGAAGTGATTAACCGAAGTAGAGACATTTTTCAGTTACACCACTAGTCTATTCAGAAGATTTTTTGAAATAGGAACAGCACATTTTCATCCGAATTTAGTAGTGAGGACATGAAAATACCGAATCAATTAGACCAAATCTTTTTACTCTCCAGATTATGACCTCTACAAATATTATTTATAATTTTAAAATAAGATATCGGTAAAAACTCGATTGAAGATAAATTTTTGAAAAGTCAAAATTGCTTGTAAAATTATATGTTAATTTTTGTTTTAATTTATGATTTATTCAAATATTAGCCCTGATTCCCAAGTAAAAATAGACATGGGAGGTGTTGTAAAAGGCTATTTGATGGCTAATTATCGCAGTGACTGTAAAGTCCTTGCTGGGTTGTCACACTTCTAACTAAACGACAAGGTAGAGAGTAGAGAGATTGCTGGTTTAAGAGCTTTATGTGGCGCAAAGAGAAGGTTCAAGAAGTTGGGCGATGTAGCGACGTCTACAAATGGGGGAATTAATATTTTAGGATTGGAGATAAAATAATTGGGCGGATGACCCCAAGCCCTCTATCTAACATACTCAGCCATTGAACGGTTTCAAGTTTCCCGTGTCTGACGCAGTTCAGGTTACTTGAACGCCGGTCATGGGCGGCCCAGTGTCTAAGGTAAGGTTAGGATGACTCAAAGTAGGAATATTAGAAGCATTTACGGAAATATTTGTGGCAAAACAATTTATTTGCACAAATGGAAAATTGTAGCAAATTTTGACCCTATAATATTTCCAGGTCTTCTATCCCCTATTTCAACTCCAAATAGTCAATTATCTATCTGCATGATTACACAGCAATTAATTTATGGTGTGTCTTATATGCTTCTAGAAGCCAATATTATCTCCCAAGTGTTAATAAGATTCTTTTCTGTTATAATGGCAAATGAAAACAGAGAAAATTTAAAAAAAAACTAAATTATTTTGCAGTTTAGTCCCAAGAGGTTCTGAGCAAATAAATATTAGATATCAGATATCTCCCTAAGGCAATACCGCATTAAATCACTAACAACGGGAACATAATTGAGCATCTTCACAAGAGAAAAAGCACTGATAGTAAATATGTTCAAAGCGACTTCTTGAAGCTTCTGTGTTTCTGCATAATTAAGGTAACACTGAATTATAAATCAGACAAGGAGAAAACTTTTGAGATAATACATTACGGGTAGACAGACGTGAAAGAATTCCCTGTAAGTCTGTAAGCATAAAAAATTCTCTGCAAAATAAAAGTGACTCTCCTTATCTGAAAATGGGAAAAAATATCGGAATAACATTTTATTTTTAAGAATTCTACCTCGAATCAGTTTTATAATTAGATTAAAATGCATATTAGAAGCGGGTGCATTGATTCTGCGATCTAAGTTTAAGATTTGGTCACTTCAGAGGTTAAAAAGTGTATTACAAAGTAGATTGATCTAAGTGGGATCAATTACGGTTAGTTCTGGAAAGATCTGTTGTAGGGAAGGTTCGTCATATTCAACGCTTTAATTTGAGTAGAGAAATGAAAATAGAATGTTTTAACAGGAGAAATAAGTTCACTTCTGCTCATCCTTACTCTCTCTCTCTCTTTAAAAACCGCCTTTTAATGTACACGCACAAAAACAAAGAGTTAAAAAAATTCCAAAATTTCAGTGATTTTTCTGGAAATAATATTTTATAATGACCCATATTATTTACCAACTCCATATTTCATTACAAATAAAGTAATGAATTAAATTTAAGAGGCGAAAATTAGCAAAATTATCATTTATTATATATTCATGAAATTAATTAAATTAAATTATTATTAAATTAATTAATAACAGGAAATCGAAAATTTCTTTTTTAGGGAAGATCCAAGTTGTCAAAGGACGGTTGCGTGATCCTGGAACCAAGTTTAGGCACTTCAATGAGCTGCTCAGGACAAAAAACACCCAGCATCAGTTATCTTTTTGTATTTCAGGAGGATTCAGGAAGTCTTAATGGAATAACAATTGAACTTTAATTATGCATGGCAAAGTTAATTTTCTACATATTTATGCTGATTAAATAGCCCGAGCCTGGTTTTGTAAAAATCACTTTTAAAAAGTCGACGAAGACTTGCTTATTATTACTTTAAAATTAGGTTCATAATACTTTCTATATCAAGCAAGATAAGTTATTTTAGGGTTTGATAAGGTTCCGCAAAATGCTTTACTCTTCTAAGAAAATAAGCGCAGTATTCCAATGACTAAAAAATTATTATCATCTTCTCAACTACTCCCCTCCCGTCCCCCTCTTTACTTCTTATCGGATTTATTGAAAGTCCATACAGCATACAGCATGCGAACTTACCAAAGAAACACATAGCGTTCATGTCCTGGTATATTGAAGAATGAGAGAGGGAGAGAGAGATAAAGAGAGAGAGCAAGATGGATTTAGTCCTGAATACTATAATTTTGGAATCATTCTTTCCTCATATCGTAAAGCAGCCTCGAATTCGGACTAATTGTATATTAGTACACATCGGACAGCGTAAAGAAGTAAGGAGAGCGGTTGCGTGGCTGATTTCTTATTTACACGCTTGTTGTATCCAACACCGATCATTCGACCGCATTCTAAATTGTTTTGCAACCATTTTCTGTTGATGTATTAGCTCAATTCGACTTCGCCTTCTGCTGTCATTTTACCTCATCTATGAACTAACGAAGGAACAAACTCTAAACTCCACTCCGCGCTTCATAGAGCGAATTGTTTGTCCTCATTTCATTCTTCCTTCTTCCAAGTGTCCTAATTTATGATTGAGTCCCTTTTGCTTAGATGCAAAATTTCCTAAGAAGTGAAAATTCAAAGAACTAATTTGAAAATCCTTTGTTTCATTCCGATCATCTTTCTCAAGTGGCTTCCCTATTTAAACATTCGACGGAGTAGAAAAATTCTTCTTCCAAAACTCAAGAATTTTATTGTTTAAGAATTTTTCATTTACAATAATGCTGTATACGAGTGATTCCTTTTTGGCAATTTTAGAGCGTTGTTTAAAATATTCATTTTTTAATTTTTAAGTTTTTCGTTTCCTTAAAAAAAAGCAGAGTTGAATTATAATTTGCCGAAATGTGATGGGAGGGTAAGAAAATGAAAAATTTGATGAAATGAAAGTTCAGCCGATGGTTCTATACGACCATAAAATCTTGCTCGTTGCATGATCGGTCTCTTTTAAAATTTATCGTTTAGTTAAATTATTAATCATTAAAATTCAAAATAAAGCAACTTTCGATTAAGTGAATTCGATTTCAGTTATTCTATCCATATTCAATTTTACCAATGGCTTGTATACCGAAATCAGTTATGGTAAGATTAAATACTGTAATGACCCCCATTTTTCAAATCAAAATAAATTTTATAATATTATTTGCCACTTTTTTACGATTAACAAGGAACAAAATCAACCAAATTTTTTACATTCTATTTCTGATTTACCAATGTTGGTGGTACAGAAGATATGTGAATATCTCACATTTCCCGATCTGGTGAAAGTTTGTGCGGTGATTCCAAAATGGCAGTTCTTGTTTACGTTTCCTCGATACGTCAATTCTATGAGTTCATATATCTCAAAATTCGACTGGTATGATCATCGGTTGTATGAAATTTTCACTTCCAAATTAACCTCTAATTCATATATCACGTTGCCAAGTGCTATTCTGTACTATCAGAATGATATAAAATTGGTTCAGAATTGCACAGTTTTACATATCGATGAGAAAATAAATTTTTCGCTTGAACCTAGCTTTGCTCATTCATTAGGAGACTTTAATTTGGTATCTTCATTTTATAAAGCTTGCAATAAAATACTCATTGGAACTCATTTGCAGGAAAGGTTTAACCTATCGAAAAAGCATCAAATTACAGAGCTCTATTGCGTCCACACAATAAGCAGAAATCTATTTTATAAAAATCTCCATGTTGTTATTCATGTAGTTCTGTCATTCGAAAGAAGTTGTCTGACCATTCAATACTTATTGTCTACACTGAAACCTTGTCAGACTCTTCTAATGGTTTTTATTAAAGATGATAATTTATCGAATTGGGGAAATTTTGACCGGTATGTTCGGCATTTATTTTGTGACTCTGAAGATGGACTGCCGACGAACTCGAGACAGACCGTTTCCTGGAGAATTTTGTTTTTGGATAATTAGTTCACAAAGTTGACAGATATGTTAGAGTGGGCTTTTTATGAAGGTGTAAAGAAATTTGACTTGTACAAATAAGCTGTTTATTTTTGTCTTCAATAAAACGCTTTTCTCGGTTTGTTTTAACATTTATTAACAATCTTTGGATCTTAGTGAAAAAATTATAATAAAAAATGTAATAATTTACCTTATTTTTAAGCAAAAACTATTTACGGGTAGCAGCTCAATGTTGTGCACATTTCAATTGGCAGAACGATGCACTGATGCTATGTCACAACACACTGGTCCGACTTCTTTTTATTTATCTAACTAAATGCAAATTAAGATAAAATGAGGATGGATAAGTAGATTGCTGGAGGTCTTTCAAATACGTTTATATCTATGCTGATTTTAACTGGTGATTCCAGGATCAGGAGTTTGGCCGCCGAAGGCGCCATATTCGGACTCACCCAAAGTTTAAACTCAAGAAAATACTCATTGAGACACGGTTATATGGGGGTAGCCTACTATCCTCCGCCTTCCTTAACCAACGACTCACTTACCTACATATCGCATATCGCGAAAATATTGAATTATCATCATTATTTAACCCGAGGAACTGAGTCTTTCATATTCATTCACATTTAATATTTCAGTGTTAGAAGTCATGAGTTCAACACTCATCTGCAGAAAACCAATGATTGTGAAGAATAACCGTGCTGCTTAAGACTGCTCGGATATTTAGAAACGGCATCCTAATTAACTTATTGACAGGTGAATCTTCTCCTCTACTTCGACTCTCATATTATAGCTTATTAAATACAGAGTAGACATAGAATTTCTCGACACTCATCATGGCGGCCTTCCCAATACCCGAATATTAAGCTTAGATTCTAACAACTTTCTACTTAAATAAATTCAGTAAAAAAGCCTGACAACGCATCACTCAAACTATAGAGGTTGCATTATATTAGCATCATAACTGAAAAAAAACAAGGGAAAAGAGTTGACGAGAGAGAATAATAAGAGGATGGCCACATTTCGCAGGAAAAACAATGATACAGAAGAGAGACTTAATCAAGACTATGCTTACACACTAAGGGGAAGGTACACACAGACAGTAGCAGATTAAAAGCATTGCATGCAAGCAGAAAGAAAGAGAAAAGATTGAAGATCACTTATAGCGTACAGATGATGACTGCATAGAAGGATGTGTTAAACCAACTAAGTGATGACAGGGAAGCAAGGAGGGAGGAAGAGTAGAAGTCAAATTCTGATATTTAGAAAAAAATGCCATTGAATAACTACCGTCTAACTGGTAAGCTCGCGACGAACTATCCACTGATCCAGTGAATTAGTAGAGGGAGATTTAGTCGTTGTGGTTGAGGGTTTTGATGGCTCTGTAATGGTCAAGGGCTTAGCAATTCGCGTCTGTGGAGGTCGAATAGATGACCTTGCAGGGGAAGGCAATGTACTTGAAAACCCGGGTGGTTTTAGTCCTGAATTGGAAGGTTTGGCGACTGATGAGGACTGTGATGGCGGTGAAAGAGGAGAGGTCTGGGAAACTGGACGTGTGTTAGATGTCCCGGGTTTAAGACGGTTGATTACTGGTTGAGATGACGGGGTCGTTAGGGATTTTCCCGCTGAAGCTGTAATTGTACGTTGAACTGGTGAGAGAGTGGTGAGTCCGGGTCTACGAACTGTAAAGAGGGAAAAATCTCATTAAGACCTCAAAATGACGATAAAATTATATTATGCTAAAAGGAAACTAGCCTGCAGACGGTGGAATTTTTCGTCCACCACGAATGGCTTTCGATTCCTCCACTTGGCGCTGTTTTTCTTGTTCATTCGCTAGAGCCTCGCATCCAGCTCCTGTTCGAATAACCTAAAAATAAAGGAATGGTCACTCAATACTGATTATACGGATATCTTTTTGTTTAACCAGTTAGGAAGTAACGAATCAACCAATAGACGGTTGAAGGACTATTCTAGACACTAGAAATTGAAGCATTGTGTGTGATAAAATACTTTTGTTAAACATCAATTATCACTATAAGTATGAAGTAGAACCGATCATGATAGTGTCTGACTCCGATTAGAGTCAGACTACTACTACTAACTACTAAGATAAACAATATTCATAATAAAATCTTTCAAGACTTCCAACTAAATTAAAGCCGAAATAACATTTTAGTTATTTGGAACTGAACGATTGTCAGGTCAAACTCTTGATGGTTCGTCAAGAATTCAAGAATAACCGGATAAAGGTCGGAAATTCGGACGCATCTAACTCACGCCCTTTTCACAGGAAATTGTAATGAAATGTGTTGAACACTTTGCAACATCTTTATATTATATCCAATTTGAAAAATAACACCTTAAACGAGTAACATCTCAAGAATGTTAGGGGAGTTTGAACTGTCATTAAAATACGAAGCTTTTGATCCTCCAGTTAGCCATTTGTCTTGGTGTAAAATGAGAACTTCAGGCTCTAAACCGGACAAGGACTTAATTTCTGGCCTTATTAATTATGTTTATCAAGATCTTGCCAACATAACTATTCGTACTTGCGTATGAACGAAATAAGAAATGAGCAAAATATACACATATGCACCTAATTTTCTTCAGTTTTCTGTCTTTTCGTTACCTTAGGTATCTTTGAATCTATCGAACTATATCAAAAACAGAAAAATTTTTACTTAGCGGAGAAAATACTAATGTATTACCTTCTTTGTTCCTGCTACAGAAGCTGATATAGTCGGAGTAGTAGTAGTGATAACAGAAGTAAGAGGAGATTTGAGTCCCCTTCGAGGAGCTGCAGTTCTCCCAGGTTGAGTGGTAGGAATTCCCCTCTGAGGTTGTCCAGTGACGACTGAACCACGAACAGTAGTCGGTGTTGCTGGTGTCGATGCAGCACCAAAGCGATGTGGTGCGATGAAGTCGATTCCATTACCTGTTTGGTTGGCTGGACGCTTAGCACCAGACGCTGTCAATGAACGAGGTGCATCTGTGGAAGATTTACGTATCGATGAGGATGGGTTTGTTAAACGTGGAAGAGAACTCGTTGAAACGCTCCCAAAAGGAGATCGAAGCTTTGAGGGCTGAAAGTAATTAATTCATAGTTAGTAATTTAAACTTGTACAATCATCTTACACCTATGGAAATGAGATAGATGACACCACCATTCATTTGTCATATAAGAAAACCTAACTAACCTGAGGTAGGCCACTACTGGTCAATGACGGTGAAGAATTTGCTGACTGAGCCCTAACACCAGGAGACGCTGATGCAGATGAGGACGGAGAAGATGTAGCAGTAATTGGTCTTGACCTCATCGGCAGTCCAGTGGTTGTTTGTTTACGCAGACCCGAGCTCGGAGGTCTCAACATACTCGAGCCAGGACTGGCAATTTGCCGAATACCACTGCTAGGAGGTTTAATACTCAATGGAGTGGTAAGATCTTTCTTCTTGGGTATTGAAGATTTGCTAATATCGGATTTGAGAGATAAGTCTGATTGATTCATTACTGCGTCGAGATCCAATAAATTGTCATCCTTGCTTTCCTCCTGAAGATACAAAATATTTGTTACTTAAATGAATTCAATAGACTATGATCATAGACCTTGGGACTGAAACACGTACGCTCTCATCAGCGTCACCTTGGGGTGGTGGTGTTGAAGGGGGTGATGGTCTCCATGGTGGACTGCTGTCACCAACCAATGTCACAGAATCGTCATCTGCATCGAAACTGCCAGAGGGTGGTGGAAGAAGAAAGCATTCATCATCTGATGCCTTTTTGGACGCTTCAAAAGGCTTCAGAACTGAAAGAAAAATGACGTTTTTGAACTGTAAGGAAGAGATAGATAGCCTTCTAAAAGTACACATTTATCGCGCTTTTTTGGGAGTGATTGAGATCAAGAAAACCTTTCGGCAAATTATGAGGAAAGCTGATGAACCTATCTTACAGGATATCAAACACAATTTGTCAAACTAAGTTGAGTAATACACAAAATTCAAATTTGAACCCTGAATGCAAAAGACCAAATTTTCTTCTCCCTTACAAAACCAAGCTGCTGAAAATTCCCAGTTGTTTAAGGCCCTCTCTATTTTCAATTTATGACACTTCAATTTGTCTATTTATATACTATCTAATTACTCATAGTACCATTTGTAGCAGTTCCCCTTCAGGCTACCCCCAACTGCTTCTTTACTCTTTCCTAATACAAGAACTCAGGCGCAATCCCAGATTCCTGTCAGTCTTCTTTGTGATGTTAGAATGGCGATAGCTTAACAAGTTTTTCTGCGCTGCATTAATGAGCCCTAAGCTGAAGCCTTTCTAGCCATACATTAAACTTATGCATTCAACTGGTATAATCAATGTAAACTTTATAAGAAGACATTGGGTTACAGCATACCAGCTGTAGGAGTATGCGATGCGTTGGAAGTCGGGGTGGACAACTTAGTGTTGTTTGGTAAAGCGTTGCCAGACATTGAGGGAGGAGCCTTTAGAGCTCGCGCCACTCCGTTGTCTAGACCCGAGACCGTTCGGGGTACCCTCATTCCCCCCGATGATGAAATCCCCGCTTTCCGGGGTTGGAGTAGGCGGCTGGCGGTTGACGATGTCTGGTTGTCCGGCGCTCTGCTGATGGGTGGTGGTTGATCGTCTGCAGTGCCGGAACCATGAGCTAAAAAATGGCGTGCCCTTCGAAGCCCGGTCGTATTTGGTGTTGCCAATTGTTGCTCCCTCGGATGACTGAGGCTCTGTGGAGTTCTAGATTGATGCTGATCATCCTGCTTCTGGCGTGCAAACGGAGCGATTTCCGAGACAGCGAGCGGAGAAGGCGATTGAGAAGAGTGTGGTGAAACCGGCGTTGTGATTGGTGCAGTTGCCGATGGTGGAGGAAGTGAATAATCAAGTGGTTGTTGAACTGGGTTCGTAGCCTTGCCAGTACCACCAATCCCGCGACAGGAAGATGAAATGGGCAGTTTTGGAGTGGGCATCGCAGAAGAGATACATTCTTGTAGAAGACTAGTCTCCACACCGACTGATTCAATGCTCAACAAGGAAGAGAAGGAGGAATTATCCGCATCACTGCCTCCGCTACTTTGTTTATCCTCCGATTTTACTGATTCAACAGGCTGTACCCGTTGCCGTTCTGAATTAGAAAAATTATTAAAGTCAAGACGAATTTAAGTAGTATAAATTGAAGAAAACATACCTTCAGTGTTTCGTTGAGGCATAGGAGCAACAGTGGCTTGTGGACGTCTTTGTTGAACCGGATGTCCAAATCCGATTCTAGGAACCGTCAACTTACTTCCAGTAGGAATACCACTCGGTCTAGATCTACCAGGTGCCGAGACATTATCACTGCTATCTGTCTCAACAACTTCTGTTCTTGACGTTGTGAACCCACCTTGTTTAGGAAGGGCTGACTGGATCACTTCTGAAAGAAGGTTAACAGAACCTTCCTCTTCTTCTACTTCATTAACCGAACTTCCATCTTCAGTAGAACAGGCATAATCACCCTTTAACATTGATTGTCTAGGAGATACAGATTTTGAAATTTCCGAAGAAGCTGATGTTGCAGCGCATTCTCTGCCATCACCTTCTGGATCTGTAATTGACACATCACTGAGAGAACTGTTCTTCGTTGAGAAGACAAACGGGGTTCCTTCAACGGCAAACGATTGGATAGTATCTTCGGTAGTGGTGACACCAGCAGTCACATTTTCTTCAGCATATCTGACGGTATTTGGTTGATTTACAGGCACAGCAGAAGGCATAACAGAGGCGATACATTGTTGAAGAATATTATTATTATCTGCAGCTGATTCAGGAGGACTCCACATTGTGGGAACAGCTACAGCAGACTCCTGATCTTCACTCAATGAGTTGCTGTCCAGCGGTGATCCTTCTTCAGCAAACATTATTTGTGTCTCCTCTTCACCTTCAAGATTCTTCACTTTTGGCTTTCCATCACCGATGAGTTCTGGTGGAAGGTCACTAGGACTTGTTCCCAGCGCGATAGCTTCATTCGGATCTTCTCCATCATCTTCCAACGCAACAGAATATACACTCTCTGGAGATGACTCTATCGGTGGAAGAGGGCCAAAATCAACCGAAGAGAGACAAGAAGACGTCGCACGAGAGAATATTAGAGGAGTTTCGAGCAAGCCACCCCCATTGGAAGACGTCTCAAATCCAGGAGAAGATACCCTACTTGATGCTATCTTACTTGGTGTTGCGGATTTAGATTGAACATCCACGTTGACATAGGGATGCATTGAACGTCTTTGAGGTGGGACAAAGTTGTCATAAATCTCTTGTTTGGGTGGTGATCGGAGATCCAGTATCGACGCACGAGCAGACGGTCCAAATGGAGTTCCCTCTTCAGCGTACACACAAACTTGCTCCTCTTCATCAACAGAAACTTGAGCATAAGCAGGAGGTGGTGGTGGAGTAGGCGGTTTTTCAGCTGAAGGTTCAATGTGGTGATCTTCATCCGAGGTGGGGGGATATTCTGGAAGTTTAAATTCTGCTTCCTCTTCACCCCCGGCTTCAGACGCCTTTGAGGAGCATTCAGTACTATGTTCTTCCTCTGGAACACTGTCCACTTCATCGGCTCCTTCTTCCTCATCTTCACAACTCGTCGATTCATCTTCGGATTCGTTCTCCTCCTCAAAGTCATCATTGGTTTCAAGAACCACAGAGAGTAGACCGAAACGAAGATGAGATCTGTTGCTCATTCTTCGACGATAAACTTGTTCTGCGGGTGATGCAGGAGAAGCTGTTCCAGGACTAGAAGTATTACTAGTAACAGGGCTATTAGTAGTTGTAGCCGGGTTAAAGGTAGAAGCATCTGCGTTCGCGGGATAGGGGACGACACGTTGATTTTTAATAAAAAGATTAGCGCGTTCAAGGTTTTCTAGAGCCTGTTTGGAACTGCTGACGACATAGCGATGTCTAGAGTGAGCAAGACGATGAAGAATATCAAGAGCTCCTAGACGAATCATTAGAGCCTGATCTGTGGTAGAGGACTCAAAAAGAAGGCCAGAACTCGGTTTTGCTTCACGAAGTGGTGTCGCTGAAAGTGCTCCTAAAACTTCACAAACATTTACGACGACTGTTACACTTGGCGAAGTTCTTAATTGCTCTAGGAGAATCGAGATGCAGTTGTGAGTTCTCAACACAGCTCTAAAAGGGGAAACAGTGTAATTAAAGTGGGCATTTAGTAAGTTCACTTATGTACTGGCGATAGTTTACCGATATTCCAAGCTGTTGACAATGACGGGACAGAGATTTCGAAGTACCCCACCACTGTTGGCCTTTATTTCCACATCTTTGTTAGGATTCTTGGCATCGAGCGCTGACACCAAAAAGGCAAGAGCTCCAGTTACACTAAAATGAACAAGAAATTTGTTATCTCAATAGAAAAAAATGCATAAAACAACAGAACTCAGTGATTGAATAATTTTCACTTTGATGTAATTTAAATAATTACATTTGCCAATTAACAATAATTCTCCATAAAAATAGGCTGAAGTGGTTATAATTAATTCCTTTACAATGCTATCAGTTCAAAAACAAAGAGTAAATTTAAAGGATAACCCGCCCAAAGTACCTTACAATCAAACACAAAATCCCGACTAAAATAGAGACAAAGTCTCTGAGATTCTAAACACAGTTCAGGCGATTAACATTTGATTTGAGTTTCGTAAACAAATTCTATCTAGATCACAGATTTACCTGTATTTTCCAACCAATTTTCTCTCACCGAAGACTGAGAGTCAAAGAACTGGAACAACCGAGTTGATTTACTGTGACATTTGACTGTATTTTAAAGTCAATAAACAATTTAGGTTCTAACGAGTCGAATATGGTTGATTTAATTTAGTGGTATGCACTTGCGAAATAAGGCAAAATGTTACAGAAAGAAAAATACATTTTGGGTCGCAAATTTAACACATTCAATGTAGTTCACCTGATGTGAATTCTAGTGAGCTCTGTTATGTTAAAAACATCCCTGCTAACCTCTTCGAGCTATTCTTAGTTGCAAGAAGATAAAATTGATTTCACATGGAATGCCCGTTTGAATCAACTGGCCAATTAGCTCCGAATAGAGCGGACATGAACACACCCAGAACCCAAGGGTCAAAACAATGAAAATTCAATTTCCGAACATTACTTACAGTGAACTTTATATTTCGTAAGAAAATGAGTAACTCAATGTTTTCAGAATTTAAATAATTCTGTCATATTCAATTCTTCCGTTTTACTCTCTATCACATTTTTTTGCTATTTCACATATTCATCTGCCCTACCGTGGTTAAAACCTCTCGGTTTTCCACTTTAGAGCAACTCCAAAGACGGAGTAAAGCAGTTTTAAATTGAATGATACTTTCAAAGGTAGCCCTATAAATCGATATTTCATGAACCTAGACAACTGAAACCACCAATTTTGAGTTGAAGTAATGAAAGCCTACTTGCAGACGGCCTTCCGGTTAGCAGTAGAATGAGAGGAGAGGTTCCAGAGAGCGTTAAGAGTCGTTCGAAGAGTGGCTTCGCGTTGAGCAGAGAGTACTGCTCGAGTGAGTCGAGTGGCCGCTTGAGCACGACGCAGTGAGGCCTTGCTCCGTGCATCGGTGTGCCAACTCAAGTTCCGCAAAACACTCGCTGCAACCTGTCAAATTGCCAAAATAAATACGGATTTATTAACTTATCTTCAAGTACTGATGACGGTCAATAACATATGTGCATAAATGTTACACAAGAATGATATTTGATACTTGATTTCACTCTTTGGATTGGCAAACTATTGAACACTTTTACCAGAGATCAAATTACCCATTTACACATGCTAGATGAAGGATTTGTCACTACGTGGGTTAGATATAGAATTTTTACATAAATATTCTCATCTTGAATCTACCATCAAATTGAGTTCAAACGTTGACGATAAGTGTTGACCACCATAGGGTACAATTCAAAAGTTGGTTGAATAAGAAAAAAGGCATAGCTTCTACTCGTCTAAGACAATGCAATGGAGAGTATTCAAAACGAGGCGCTAGTATTAATTTGCCTATATTTTCAATGAAGTGAGATTGGATATATTGGGGCCTTTCAAGGAGTTAATTCAATAAGCCCTGGAGACTACCATTGCAATTCCTAATTAAACTCTCAAATCCACCAAGGAAAGCGTTTTCCAATCTTCGTATCGGGCAGATGAGTAGCAACATAGACTCCCTGGCTAGAAACCCGAATCCTGCCACTTTATTAGCCAGACTCAACTAGCGTGATTGACGATTTTACTGACATCAAACCCTTGACCACGGATAGTTTATAATTTTACTAAAATTTTAAGAATTTAGAATCCCTAAGGCCCACAAGGGTAGACGCGAAGGCCGAGTTATTTGTCCTGAATAAGGTCACCCGGCTAAAAGAGAGACATGCGTCATCCAAATCAGCAAGATATGAGTGGGAATCTAAGGTCATCATTTGTTCACTTTATGCAACTTCCAGAATGAGAACAGACCAGCATATTAAATATTTCTTTTTTCTTCTTAAATCAGAATTGAGGCAGACCTTAATTAGCAGCCTAACACCCAGTCATGTAGCAGCTATCTCGAGGTGGCCCACTCAATAATTTGAGAGGAGATAAAATTGTATGCGTGAGAGTACAGTAGTTCATTGTGATCTACAGAGGGTTGACATTACCAATGTGAAGCAATCAAGTCATGGCAACTACCAAAGGAATACTCGCTAAAGAATGGGTGGAGTTAATATCAATTTAAGATGAATTGCAAAACTCTTTAAGCGACATAAAATGGGACATATGGGGTTCGACGACCTAGAAAATCGTGGTCACCCTAAAAATCTGTCCTTTTAAATAATTTATGTGAGGAACTTTACTGGTTCAGCCTCCTTTGGCTACTACTTTAGGGTAAGGATAGTCCATTTCATATACTTGTGGCCACAAAAGTTGGACTGAAGGAGCTAGCTTACAGTAGACGAGAGAGCAAGTAGTCTTCACAGAATATTGAACACTTACTGTCTAAATGAATAAAGACCAAATATTTCGCTAGACATCCAAAAAAGCCGTAGAGTCCTCTATCAAAATGACTAGTTTTAAGCAAGTGCAGAAGTAAAGACCAACATGTTGCAAGTTCACGAAAAAAAACGTTTACTATCTTTATATACGGTTAGGGAAGCATTGCTTACTTTATCCAACACTGAGGAACGCGGAAAGAAATAATACTAATCTGTGCCAAACCCACCCCTCCCTTCCCCGCCCCCTCCATCCAATGGTTGATTGTCTGTTATTCAGATCAAGCACTTGATTCCGCTAAATATAGTCCAATACAAGATTCCAATTGAGGGTAACAAATCAACTCATTCTGATTTTGTATTAAAATATCAGTTTCCAATCAGATGTCATTTAATTCAAGATTGCATGAGCAGCTTTTCTTGACGTTTTTTACAACAATGGTACAGCTCTGAACTATTTAGCATCCTCTTTACATAATGTCCTTCACATTAATTCAATCTTTTTTTTTTCAACTACCTTTGGAGATTCCAATTAATAGGTTTTTCAGTTAGTTTTTTCTGCAGAAATTGTTGAAATTTCTTTCAGAGAGAGTAACCAAACCTTCAAAACGAAGAGTTAGATTTAATCATTCGGAAAAATATACATATTGTATAGTGATATCAAATCCAGCTCCTGTCATCTGTTAGTTTCTTGGCAATTAGAAGAAAGGTCCACCTGAAGTGGCCGACTAACCGTCCGAAGTAATCAAAGCTGTGGACTTCGGGATCGAGAATTCACTCGAATCATGAAATTGGGATATAGGAATACTGGAACTTGAAATGAGGAGACCGTATCAAGAAGTAAAAAGTGTACAATTTGAAGGGAAAGATTAAATTGTTTAATAATAACAGCGGTGTAAACTCAAACGTATATGCTTGAACCTTTCAAATGAACTGAAAACTGAGCATTCAGTTGTATTAGAAGAAATTTCAGTGAATTGGTAAGAAACGCTATTTAAAACAAGTTGTTGAACGTAATAACGCCTGTTGCACGAAGGATAATGTGGCAATCAGAGGTATGCTTGGAAAAAAAACATTAATTCCTAAAAGCTAGTTCCCATATGAAGAACACCGATTGAAAGTGAGACAGCGTACCATAAGCGCAAGTGTGTAATTAGTATTCTAGCGGGAGTAGCTGCTCTATGCGACTTTACCTATTTCTTCAATAATATTTATCTATATACAAACTCATATCATTAAATGATAAAAATAACTGAGCTTAAAGAACTTACCTGTTTTAATTCCTCACTTCCAATTTCCAATTGCGCAATCAGAGCTTCTAGATGGCTTCGTCTCCGACAGACGAACGCCTTATTAGCAGGTGCGCCGAAAGTCAGATTCGTCAGGGCCACGCAGATGTACCTCCTAAGGGCTAAACTGGTTTCAGCGGTTGTCATGGGACCAGAAGTACCAACGACGGTAGTATCTCCTGCAACAGTAGCTCCTGACGTAGAAGGCGTTGTCTGGTCGAGAGGTGTTGTGCCCAGACCAGCTCCGGTAGGTGGAGTTGTAGAGTGAACCTGAGCGGTTGGACGAGCTTCTGGACTGGATTCATAGCCTCGAAGTTGCCACCAGGCGTGTTCCCAACGAAGAAGACTCAAGAGGGCATGAAGGCCACCTATTCACAACACAAGCATCTTTTTAAGCGCGTTATAAAGGGATAGTGCTTCAGCGTCTGACGATACGATAAACTGCCTTTGAGACACTGAAATTTGAGTATATCATCGATTATATCTCTCTTTTGTCTATTTAAATAGTAAAGATTGACACAGTAAACTGAGACTCGATATAGTCAATGCGTGTTCTATTTGGGGTCTTCTGGGTCTTTTGTACGCAATTGTCAGTGTATTACATATACCAGTGCAAATATATTTGAGACAGGAAACCCTGCATCAAAATAATGAACTAGTGTAATTCGGTATTCCGATCACTGACCAATTTTAAACCATAAGGCTACGTCAGGAAAGACCCTTAGATGGGAGTTTATCTAATGATTGGAAGATTGATTCAAAGCCTATAAGTCCCGCTTCAAAATAATAATGGGGATGAAAGAGTAGCAGGCAGGAATTCAATTTAAAAACACTTGAAATCATCTAAAAATATAGGAAAATATTATCCAAGAAATTATCAAAAAATGTAGAATTTTCATGGAACACAAATCCACAATTGTATTTAATGAACATGTTGCATAGAAATTGTCTAGGGCAGAGAGGAAAGAGACCTAAGCATTTAGTCCGCTTAAACAAAAGGTCTTATCTAAGATATAACTTGAACACAAATGGTTACAAGCTTCCAATATGATATTTACCGAGGGAAGGAAAAAGGTTATTAGGGACATTTCGGTCTACTTAGCTCCAGGGCCTTCTAGTGCGTAAAAAAAACATTAATTCCTTGGGATTTTGAGAGCCCTCGTTTGGAACAAAGCTTTGCATTCATTCACATTTTCTTAATCTCATCCAGTACCACATCGTCTGATTGCAGAAGAATCTATCAAGTTTGGAAGACTGGGGGGTGGTGTCATTCCCAAATTTAGGGTTATAAAACCGTTGGTTGGTAAAGACTGTTGTTAAGATTGTTCAGATTTGATTACCACAGAAAATAGATCTAAACAAGTAGACAGAATCTTACAGAACCTATTTCTAAACAGTCAAGGTACAGAGAATATTAACCTCCTTAACGAAGTTATCGTCATATTACCTTAAGATGGCTTAATATCAACTCGGAGGGGTAAAAATTCCAGTATGCTAAATTTTTGCGATATTTTCAGAACCAACTTATATTAGCAACCCTAATTTGATGTCTGATAGACTCTGGACGACCCAAAATTGTTCAAAATATACTTAGAAATTGGTGGAAATTCCTGACATGTAACTATGAATACCATATTATTCAAATCTATATAGAGCGAGAAAATTTCTCAGTGAAAATTAACAGCTATTCTTAACATGCTAGCAAAGAAAAGGGACAAAAAAACTTGCTCGAAGTAAAATTTGTTTGAAAAAGGATCGTAAAAATTTAACGGTAATTACTAATCAGGGAAAACGCTTAACATGCCAAATAAAAGGGACTGTTTAATCATTCAACAAGGTTTAAGACCGGAAATAAAGATAACAATAAAGTAGAAACTCCAAGAACTCACCAAGATCGCATATGGCCTGCCGATGGTTAGGATGGAAGGAGAGTCGAACCAGAGCAGCGACCTCAGGGACAGGGACGTGGGTGGGAGCAACACGCTGTCCATCATCGGGGGATAAGCGTCCCTCAGACACAGCGTTACGAGCAGCCATTACACGTTCACTCTGAGTCATTGTGTAGATCTGAATACGAGCCAGAAGCTGGGCTATGTCAAGATCACGACGTCGTAGTGATGGATCAAGCTGGTAGGTGGATACGAGGTCAATAAGAGCCTAGAGGTATAAATACGAGAATTAATTTGGACCCCATTATTATTTCAAGCACCGATGAAGGGATATGTTTCAAACACATAATGGGAAGAGAAAGAGAAAGCCATCCCCATACCTTGGTCTGTTAAAATCCTAATTCTAGCATTATTCAGAAGGAAATTGTCGACCGAACTAAAAAAATCGCTATGAATTCATCAAACATTCTCTTTCTGTCTCAATCAGATGTCAATTTTTGAATTTAAATGAGTTACTCTTGATCACAATGCCGCTAACCAGAAAAAACTCAAACATATTCAGTCTTCTTCCATGGTAGAGTAATATGTCTGACCAAAATTCGGGTGGATTTTAGAAGTGATAAAACACTACGGAAGGTGTTCTAGTCTTCCACCTTACTCAATTTAATGGCTCCTCACATACTGTCATTTAATTTATCATTAGGCGCAATGAGATGTGGATTTAATTTTCAAATTTAACAATGAATTATGACAACATTTGACATGGAAAACTGAATTATTAAGTTTATTTGATCAAACGGATCGCAAGAACGAAGCTAAGATATGTGATTTAAAAAGTATCATTAACTAAGGGGAGAATAAAAGGAATTTCGAAAATTTACACCGCGGAGTAGAGATTTCTTTAAAAATAGAGCCGCGATCGATATATTATAAAATGTAACACTAAAACCAGCACATTACCCCGTCAGATCCATATTTGACGCGAACATTAACTGATCGCTTTTAATTAAATGATATGAATAATATAAATGGAGAGGAAAGGTACAAATTATCCGTCCTTTTTAAACAGACTTTAGAGCGAAACCTGATGGCAATTAAGGTAGGGTGAACATACATTAACCTCTCTTAACCCTGTGGTACCTGGAAGCACTTTACAACACGTTAAAGGGTGTCAGAATATTCATGTTAGAAATGAAATAGCGTTAATCAATCATGCATAGAGAGGTCAGAAAATTTGACGTAAGATGCCACATCAAGATGACCTTGCTTAGAAGATATTAGTCAATTTCAATCTGAGCTGAAAAAGCTTGAGAAATTTTGTTGCATATTAGAGAAACGAAATTGCATTATAAAGTGAAGAAATATTAGCAGCGATGATAAATTAATGAAAGATTTCTGCACATAATTTAGATGATTTCAACTAGCTTTTCCTGAGCATCTAAGTAATCGACTCTGGACATAACGAACATGGGATAGTAAGGAGATGAGTGACCAAATACTTACAGCTTAGTAAGCATCGAGGGGCAACGATTTCAATCATTTAAATGGTTCCGTAATCTAGATGAAGTAAGATCTGAATTATTCTATTCCTTCTCCCTTTGCTAGAACTACTTCATGATATTTGGTCGAAATTCAGTTACCAACACCAAAGCCAAAAATAAAAAATTACGAATCAGCCGCCGTGAAAAACGTGAACAGATGCAGAGAAATAATCGCTAAATAAACTATTCTCGGGGAACATCTTGGCCACCTACTAAGCTAGATATAAATTAAACATTAGCATAGACGCAGGCTTAGAAAATTTACCATTTAACAATTAATGGTTTTAGCAGAAAAGAAAGCGACGACCTGCATTATCCAGGAGATCAGAGTACTACGAGCATTGCTAATTCCAGCGGCTTCAAATGTCCTATTTCTGGTTATTTCAAAGCTTATAAAAGTCACAGGTGACTAAACCTTCATCTGAGAATTTTATCCTCTATTCTGACATATTAAGATTCAAGCTCATCTATCTTCCGCAGGCTCTTTAAAAGTAGCATATTCGATTCAGAAATAAACGGGTGGGTAATATTAACAGATTCTTAAAAATAGAGGTTTGGACGCCCATTTCTCCAAACGCTAATCACCAAATTTCCTACCCCTTTCTCCTACATTGCAGACCCTAAACTGATTATTTTACCATTTGCAAATGTTAATAATAAAAGGAAAATTACAATATTTTTAATTACACTAAACCAAAATGTTCTCTATTTGACTTGTATTTTGAGTCTTAGAACATTCTAGCATATTTTCAAAGGGTATGAACAAGAAGAAAATCAGCGAGCGTGTTATTAGCGAAGTATTCATGAGAAACAGGATGAATCATCTTAAATAAGCTCACATCTAACACCAAGACCCTTCATGAACTCGTGAGAATGAAAGAGCGGGATAGATAAAAAGTACAGCTGGGTTCACACGTTCTCACATAAAATCCATCGTTAGACCACATCAATTATCTAAGAGCCTCTGGGGAGAGTATGACAGATATCATAACTTCTCTTCCTAAAGCTCCAAAATAAATTTTTAATCCGCGCAAATTAAGAATTATATTTCAGCAAACGTAAACCAACAGTGAACTGAGTCAACTAGCCACAAAATAAGAAAGGGGACACAGAACTCTCGTAAAAAATGTAATGAGATACATAGACCGCATATTTGGACATTTGGCCGACCAAGAACAACAATGAGAAGTGAAGAGTTAGTAAGCGAGAGTTGGCAAATGCTAATGCCTGAAATTATTAATCGCTTCTTCACAGGATGCTGAAATGTGACTCCCTGTCGATCAATTATTAACTAATTACTTTTGATTGAATGGTGGCATTTTAGCACATGTTTAACAGACTTATAATGTAGTAGATGGAGAAATATCATTAATACTGAGATCCCTTAATTCTGTCTACCTCTCCTCAAATTTTGCTATTAGCATACTCTACTCAAAATATAATAAGCAGACTACTTACACATCACTTTCGTTCAACATCCATTATCCCGGAACTTCTAGAATTAATTTTTAGATTGCATCGCTTATGCTCGCTGAAACAGTGACCGTCTGAAAGAAGATAACTGCTAATATCTCAACTAATGTCTCTTTTTCACTTTATTAAAATAGTATTCTGTTTATGTACGAACTGGGTAATAGAATTGATTTGCTACAAACATTGAAAAAAGGAATATATGAATTCCTTTCGCGGAGTTTTTGTGAATTCCGCCAATATTAGATACTGTGTCATATCGGAAGATAGGTATATGTATTAACGTAACAGAAAAAAGGATGAAATCACTCTTTTCATGGTAAACGCTTTAAAAAATCGACATTCCCGATCTCAATTTCCTGAAAGACGCCATTTAAGGGAATTAAAAGATTTACCAAACAATTCGCAACCCTATATTTAGCGACAGCATCTCCTAATTGGCGCACGTGATTTACACAGCAGTAAAAATTATCACCACGAACGAAATTTTGACGGCTACTGCCTTAATGGGATCCCACAACCAAGATTTCCCAAAATCAGTTAACCAAGCAATGAAATACCTACCCCCAATCCCCTGTATCTCAGTATGTCTAGACTAGACAGAAAATTTGAACGCGAGTGCGAAATGTTTGTTGGGAGGAGTGACTCAACCTACTAACTGGCAGCTACCAGATAATGGGCGCTAAAAAGGGTTGTAGATATTTGAACAAACAGATGAGAGGAAATTGACGATAATATATAAGTGCGGTTCCAGGAGATGTGATGGAACTGTTAACAATTGAGATCGAATAGAATAATTAAAGCCAAAGCAAAAAGAAGAAAGTCGTATCTTGCAAATATTACTGACATTGACTACCGGAATGCATGCAGCTGAAATGGCATAATGAGATATACCAATTTGGCGGCTAATCATTAAGAAACCTGCATAATTAGGTAAATCTAGAGATCAAATCCTGTGCATCGAGTGAAACGAGTTAGATTCAACACACTAGATAAGCAGATGAAATAGCCACTTCTATCCTAACTTTGTCCTGCTATAAAATGAATAAGAAATTGTTTGTAGAACATGGGATTAAGAATGCAAGCCTTCGTTTTAGAAATAGGTCCACTCTGTCTTAATGATCTCAAATAAATCGGGCTAGGTTGGAATTATGAAGACATCGGTCAATAATCAGTCGGGAAAATCTTCACTTATTGATTTATTCATAGTTCCAATTTAAATTCGACATAAATAACTCCCAAACAAATTTGGGATAGTGTTTCCCAACTCTCATTTTGGGTAGAAGGTCGGTATCGCTGAGGCGCCCTGGCGAGGAGCTCGATTTCTACCACCCCTTTTGTCATTGCAGTTGACCGATCTGTTAACTGGGTGCGTTCAGATGGGTATCGAAACCGCGAACTCTGACTTCGCAGAATAGCACCTTAACCGTTGTGTCACAGGTGCAGTATCTTCTAATGTTTATGCTTAGTGTTTAGCCGCTACTAATAATTCTCTCGAATCTCAATGGATAAATAATCACTATTAACAAGCGGAAAAGCATCGAAAAAGAAAATTCACGCTGAACGGTATAAC
This sequence comes from Hymenolepis diminuta, assembly GCA_900708905.1. Lineage (NCBI taxonomy): Eukaryota > Metazoa > Platyhelminthes > Cestoda > Cyclophyllidea > Hymenolepididae > Hymenolepis > Hymenolepis diminuta. Next base: position 1,030,559 of record CAADRB010000013.1, read on the forward strand.
CCCCAGGGACTAATTTAACCATGACTTAGCACGAAACGAAATAGAAGAATTAAGTGAGGCAAAAAGCCAAAAGCGAATAGTTGAAAGTGGGCAGAAAAAAAGTTAGCTAAAATCTCAGAACAGAAGTTGGGCGATTTATTAAGAAAGACGGAAGATGAAAAGGCAGGAATTCGATTAAATGGAGTCAAATTTGTTTTCCGTTTGAAGTTTTAAATTTGCTCAGGATTTATTTTCCCATACCAAGGAAGGGGTGTTTGTTTTAAGAAAGAATGTCCGAAATTCACTTCTTGATTTTGCAATACAGAGTAGGTGTTTGGTTTAATGAAGACTTACTGAATGAATTAAAATCTACAAAGTGAGATAATCAGTAAAGTAGTTTTCCGTAAATGTCAGTACAAGTTAGTGCAGATATCGTTCGGAATAGTAACACAAATATATCAGTCAACGGAGAAGTTGAATTTTAACTCAAAACTTGGCATTAATCTATTTAACGGAACAATCCCACTCTCTATATTACAGTCTCGCGCACAACTTATACCTGGGGAAGAGCTTTAAGTGAAACGAAACTGCATACCTGCATTGCTGATGCTTTCAAACACTTTATGGTTGTATTCTGCGGCAAGACCTGCAACTCAGCGACCGTTAAAAGCGTGGTTGAATTCGTCTGGGGAGCGCAAGAAACTGTCAAGGATGAAGAAGTCTTCGGGGCTGTTTGTATCATAGGTGCAGCAGCAGAAGTTGTTGTAGTAACAAGTATCGATGATCCAATTTGTGGTCTCTCTCCTGGTCCCAAACCTTCATAGATGTTATAATCAGCTCCAACCCCTCCTCCTTCTTCCTCCATTTCCTCATCTTCCTCACTGGAAGATCCTGAATCCGACGAACTTGAAGACGAGATTGACGCCGTTTCAATGTCTCGAGAAGACCCACTTTTTCCGGTTGCTTTACTCGCAGATGTCATGGAATTGGCTCCAAGTCCATAGTTCATGCCTATAAAAGGGATAACAATCAAATCAGAGATATCTTAACTTTTATGAGAAAAAATCGCAGAGGCACCAGATTGAAAAACATGATAAATGCGACTAAAAAAACACATCAAAGGATGAAAAGCAAGAGAGGTAGCTTTTAAAGTGCAAATTTTGGCCAAATCGTCCTCTTACTGTAAAAACTATATCACGCTACGCTTTGCTAAGTTTGAATTCTTTAAACCAGCAGTGAAACTTCTTTTCAATGCGAAAGTTCATTTCAATTGCACATACCAATCCGAGACCTTTTTATTGCTGCTTGTCATTAAAAACGGTTAGATCTGTTTTATTTAATATTTCGTATAAATTAAATAAATTATATGTATAGAAAGTGTTTAAATGTAAATTCACAGCAAACCTTAACTTAAATCAGCTATCCATCCCGTTGACGTGAGGGTACCTCCTTAAAAAGGTATGTCATTACCCATATACACCTTCTTCGGCTATCGCACAAATTGGGAAGATTTCTGAAATACTTGATTACGAAAATATATATGAATATCGAACCTTAGTCCAAGCAAAACCAGCATCAAGTGTGATTTTCAAATCAAAGCTAAGCTCCGATTGCTATTTAAATTCTAGATATTTATCGGTTTTTCAAAATTGGCACCATTAAACTTAGCTCCAGTATATTGAAAACTATTTTTCTCGCTGTACAAATCGCTTTCTAATATCGTATTTAATTGTTTGAAATTGTTGTATCAATTAGACCTGTCAATAAGCCGTTATATCCACTTTCCTAGGTGAGTCTTTTATTTAATGATGATGAGGCCTGTTGCTGATTGTGCAGAAAAGGAATCTCTATAGAAAGAAATCATTTATATTAGGCGGATTTTACATCTTGAGAACCAATAAAAATGGGCGCTAAGATCACCGATTATTTAAGATTGGGACCTAATTCCCAGGCAGACTATTAAAATAAAAATCTCTTGAATGAGACACCGAACACCAGTCAGCCATTTACCCACCCGAATGCGTCATTCTTTTAACATTAACGTCTAGAAAAAGTGAGATTTGCAGGCACTGGCCAGCCAATCAGAGGCGACCATTAACGGACGCGAGTACAAGTGAAATGGTGATTAATCACATTTGGCTACAAGGGAAGATAATTTATTGGCCACTTCAAAATAGGGAAAGACATTAAAACGATACCTTTTGCTGATTTATACGGATTGGACAAAAAGTCGCAATCAGAAGGTGAAAACTACAGAATTTGATTATTAGACTTTTGGGAATTCGGTATTATTTTCTTTCCGTACTGTTGATGCTGCTACTGCTACCTACCTTAAATCGGGCACAATTTCGTTCAGTTTTTGTCCCACCAAACAGTTTATAAATAAATGCAAATTAGAAGAAATAAAATAACTTATCATAGCGAATACATACTAATTACAATTAGGGATACGAAGCTTTCTATGAAATCGAAGTTAATACTTATGGGAACCAGAAACATTTCACGTCCAAATGTCTTTTAATCCCTTATTATTATTCTAGGTTGTTGGGTGATGATATCGTAATTACCAATCATCATTCAGTTATCGATCCATCCTGGGATCTGTGATGTTGAAAAACTTGTGAATCCACAACTTAGATGAAGTACGGCTCTTAGGGTCCCCTGACTTATATCAATTAATTCTACCTGATTTCCTACTTCACTCCTTACTAAAACAATTTTACTGTTCTGCTATTTATTTGTTTTCTATGATTATAAACTGCAGAAGGTAACAGCGATTTTCTCATTCGGGTACTGATGAGATTAAATTTGATCGGAATGTAATAGGAAGATCAAATTGCCAAAAAGAAACGTGTTTTCTGATCACTAATATATAATTCACTTAATCCAATATTCCTCAGATCTACTTTAATTGAAAGAAAGCACCTGTTCTTTGTTTGCTAATCCAATGGAATCAGTGATACTTAACTATCACCAGCAGTATACAAAGACGCAATCCCGATAACGAATAGGACTGACCAAGTAATAGTAAAAATCTGAAAACAACCACCCACCAGATTGTGCTTGATCGGCACTTGGGGAAGCTGAAGCATTTTGTGGATTTTGTTCGTACATCGACGCCTCCATTTTCTCCAAAAGGCCTCCACTCGGACTAACCGAAGCCTCCAGACAACGCTGAGTGGGTGTCTGAAGACTGGCTGGGGGTTGAATATAGATCTCGGTGTGTGCAATACGCACAAGGTGAGCAACAACCCGACGTAGATCAGGCGCACCGGCGGTACCCTTATCTGATGTATTGACAAACCGAGCGAAAAGAAGGTGGAGAAGGCCATTGGTGACCACTGGATCGACGCAGTCTGAGACCGCCTCAAGAGGTGAGGGCAGTGAGGGTGGCGCTGGGATGGTAGTGGGAGTTCTCTGAGGTGGTGGAACAACACTTTGAATTGGACCACCGACATTAGCCGGAGTCGCGGGGTAACGAGAACGGTCTGGTGAGATGCGTTGGTGGTGTTGAGGAGGTGAGAGAGGTGTACAAAGACCGCTTCCGCTTCTTGGGGGTGGCGGAGGAGGATTGCGTCTGAAAAAGTCGATAAAGAAACAATACCATGAGCGCGCCGATATGAGTCGCTCGTTACCTCAATGAAATAGGTAAAATCCTAGCTAGGCTACCTCAGATTAATGACTATCCTTTGAAGATGGACAGCAAATGAAACAATTATGAGTAGGGCACATTACGATAAAGTCAGACACACAAATGCGTATTTTACGCCGGGCATTTCTACTGCTTAATAAGCAAATAATAAACCTTCTGACCAAATCTAAGACCTTATACTCTTTACCCGTATTTTGCATGATGATCAATCTGAAAAATTAATCACCATTTCACTTTTCTAAAGGTATAGAGACAGTAAAAGTCTTTCAAACTCTAGCTAGTACAATTTCTTGCTGTTTGAACTTAAGGAATATGATTAACAAAAAGAGTAATCAATTACGAGGAAACTTTGTTCTTAAATTGTTCTTTAGCCCCGAAGAAAGAATAGGAATATCGAGTGAACAGAATTAGCAGCAGCCATTTATTTAAGCACCGACGTGCGCGACAGCTATAAAAGGTTGTGTTTTAACTGCCTATTTAATTTCGAGGTTGATTTGGTGATCATTGACGTCAATGTGTGTTTAAAACAGCAAAACCCCAGTAGAGTATACACGATTGGTATAGAGTGGCTTAATCCAAACAAGAACCGGGTCTACTTCAACTAGCAGCCGGTTAACATGGTGATATTTGGGGAATGAATACAGGATAAAACTCTGATAACATGAATGAATGAACAAAATGCAAGGGCAATTCCAAAATGAATCAAACGAACCCCAACAGGAATTTTCTATAAAAATAGTAAAAGATAAAGATTCGGAAATAAATGTATGTATAGAGATGAATCAAGGATAAAGGAGTGCCCAAATTAAAGTTAGTTATGAATTACCTCGGTGGAAGAGACGGTGGGGCGAAGTCATCGGAAGGTGAACTAGACAACCCATCAGATCTGGATAGAGAGCCTTGTCTGGGACCCATTCCAGACTGTGACTCCTGATGATAACCATAGGGGGATCCTCTGTTTTGATATTCTGATGTCTAAAAACAAGACAGGAAATCGAATTAATCACAATCAGATTAAAAATAAATTTAATAACTATAAAATTTAAAATCAAAGTAAGGAGCTATCAGTTGAGAGGATTTAAAACAGCGTCAAAAGGATAAAAACACCCGTAACCAAAAGTTCTAGTTTACTGGCCCAAAAATTATTCTAAGTAGAAGAACTGATCTCCAAGGTGATTGAGAAACATCTCTTAATGTTAAAAATCAAGTAAGCTAAATATTAATAAGTCCTTTATATACAATGACGGAAGAAGAGAAGAACATAAATGAGGCTTAACTTGAAGTTCAATTTAGGCTTAGGCATTTTCTTATACTTTCTTAAACACTTCATTTTAAAACGTGATCTCGAGTTTTACAGGACAGACCTTTTACATCAATCTGAGAATGTGCATCCGTAAAGGCCCTTCACTATCATTAAGTCTGAACAACAGATTTTCGTACTTAGCACATTCTTGAATACTTAAACATCTGCAGATCTTGGCATCTGTTACAGGGATACTCTAAACTTCAAAATGCTTCTTAGATCAGAAGAGGTAAAATATTTCAAATGCAAGTGAGGAGATTAGTACTGAATTTGCGTTGTTCCATCCACATTTAATCAGGACTGCTTTATGATTTGATTGCAGTGATTCATGATAACCCATATAAGTTCAACAAGTAGCTTTGAATTAGGGTGAAAACATCGGCAAATCACGTGACGGGCAATGCTTCGCGTTTGATAGTCAAACACAAACGATATGGTCATATTAAATTAGCATAATTTGATAGCCTGTGAAAACATTTTCTCTCAAATTGCCAAGATACAAACTAATGTATTAGCAGAAGTCCCAATATATCAAAAGCACTGGAATCATACTTTTTCTCGTAATGAGGGTTTTACATTTATGGAAGCAGCCATCACAAAACCACATGGAGGCGCTTAGTCAGAGGCGGAAAACGAATACACGCGTGGAATTGAATACGAACGCGCGCGCACATATTTCATGAATCGATAGGGACATACGACGCACCACGCAAATCCCGCCCATGCAGAATGCAAGAGGAACCACGTCCACACCAAAACGGTCATCTGCGCACATTCGAGAAACATGCGCGCATCCCGAATGGACATATACGAATGAGGTGCATACGTGAGCACCACGAGCATTAGTACGGAGCGATGTGATTGGTCAAGAGCTTGTAAGTAATATGTAGGTTTATTAATGCGTGTGTGCACGCTCCTATCCTAAACTGCCCATTATTTCCACACACTTTTCACATCTTCACGGTCCTTCTTACGATGTGATGCTGCTAGGGTCTTCATTTCACGCGTGTCTGTCCGTCCTTCATTGGCTGGAAATTAGACGGAAAAACGACTAATGGATTCTTTCCAGCCTGGGTGGTCGTCATTTTTCTATTAAGATTACTGCACTCAAGGATTGGCTGAAATCACTTTTACCAGTAGGAATCGTATTATTACGTCGATTCTAATTATGAGTCGGGCTAATAGCTCCAAAGAAATGGTGACCTACGAGAGTGTCAAGGTCAATGAAGTGCGTGTTTAAGGAATTTAAAAGTTTCGCATGCTAAAATAGAAATGTATCAGTTAAATTCAAATTGTGAAAAATAAAAAATTTCGCTATTTGAGTTCGACTCAGCTCATTGAAGCGAAAAATCTTTTGCGAATCGTAATTAGAGTTTAGGAAATTAGGCAGTTGGGGATTAACTTTATTGGAAATAATTCGAACCTCGTTAAATGGGATGCCAACGAAGATAACACTCTTGAACTGATACTATTATTGTGAAATTTGTTTACTGATGAAAATATACATGATGCAACTGCTTATTTTAAAAATAAAAGCTTAATTTTCGCATTTATATAAAAATACTCAAAATACGGGGTTTGCCTTGAAATTCGATTTTATCATGCAAGTATTCGCCCGAAGGCCCTTGAGACCACTCAGAAAAACTTTTTTAATACCCGAGTTCTTGTTATACTTTGTATGGAGCATATTACTCGTGTAATGATCTCCCACAATCTTGGCGCTCCAAGAACTTGCATCATTTGTGAGACATTTATTGATATTTCAGAAAATAATCGAATTCTTGATCAAGTGAACAGTTGCTTCAAAACCCGAATTCCGCGTTTTGTTAACAGAAAATAGGCCATTTTTGTTGGAAAAGAGAAGGCGGCAATAGCCATTAGGACTGTACACTTTACACAGCGTATCTTACTGGTAATTGAAGAAAAGGGTACAAAGAAATACAGGGAAGAAAAGACACTATGTTTAGAATCGGAAGTATAATATATTACTGAGATAAGTTTTAAGGCTTATATTCGATGTTCAGCTTAGATTAAATACGGAAATCTAAAAGCTGTGCACATGCAAAATGGTTAGTTTGGAGGCTCTCACGTACAGATGTCAAGCAGATGTTTGGAGGTAAAGTTGGATAAAAACGCAATTCAAATTATACCAACCATTATAGCAGAAATTGAATTTTCGTAAATTAGAAAATAATGGCAGAAAAATCTACAATAGCCAATAAAATTATTCACGTGTTTTTATTTGGTTATTGTGTAAATAATGCGAGAATTTATATCAATATAAAAAGGGAACGACAAAAGATATAAGTGAAACTCCAAAAATAATGCTTCAAGGATGTCTGTGGCTCCAGTAACACCATGTTCATCTAGGAATGAGTTTTCTAACGTATCATGGAGCCTCCTTGATGAAAAAGTCGAATTCTGCCCCTTTAATGGTGATTGGTCTATCCGCTTAATGAGTATGCACTGTTGGGTATCAAACACATCATCCGACTTCACAGACGAGCACGCTAACCGCTACGCCACCTGCCCACGTCTTTACTAAGATGAACGTGTAAAGGATCTTCAACTTCAATTCTCAATTACAGTGAAACAGATGAAGAAGTGACAAATTGTGAAAATGCAAAATCACTGAAAGCGATTTTGAACAATCAGTAATAGTCTAAGTACGTTTCTTCATGATAAAGATGAACTTTGCCACTGGTATAATTTTTAATTCGTACATTTACTTAAAACTACTTTATATTATTTTGATCAACTTTAGTCGAGCGAAGTGGGCGAGGTTCTTAGCTGTCATTATCGGGCTACCAGAAGAGGCAAAATTGAGAATGATAAGACCAACCAAAAATTAGATCCGAACATCGCGGACTTGATTTATTATTCAGGAATCTGGAGATAATATAGTGGATTTTGAACTAACGAACCCGAGAAAAATAAAAAATTGCTTTTTAAAGAAGTCATTGATTGACAAAATTTTTCGCAATTTTGTGAAATTCATAGCTGGAAAAAATTATATTTCAAGCATAAAGTCCAAAATAAACAATAAACCAAGGTCTTTGCATTTCGAAATTTTCTGCTGTTTATTTTCCAATTCTGCCCGTCATCGGAAGCATTGTGATAGATCTCGGGAACTTATTGATAAAAAGGGAAAAAATATCTAACGGATAGTAAATATTCGCACACAGATCAACCGTATCTCGTCATTCAACTTTTTCATACGAGACCCTCAAATTCTCAGCTGAATTCGACCATAAATTCGCTAATGACAACGGACAGGATATATTAATGGATAACTTCCTCTAAATGGAACGCGTTAGAGAACCTAAATTCAGGGAATACAGAAGGCAACTAGAGGTGGATACATTAACTGCCCTCACCTAATACAAATATCCAGTTATAGTATCTGCCTCCCTCCTATTTTACCGCTTTAAAATTTGTAGGAACTTGGAAGAGCAATAGCTTAGTAGGTGGTCTTCATTTTAAGTTGAAGATTCCTAAGCTGCAGACACTTTCTTTAATTGTAACTGGAAAATACTGGGGAATGGGTAAACAAAAATTCCTCTTCGGTACCGTGAAAAGACTATCTTCATTAGCGTAGAAACCATTGGCCGGTCTAAATCAATCTTGATGAATTATACAAAAGTTCAATACAACTCTCGTCATGACGTACGGTAAATTTTCCTGGAGTAAACAAGACTACTTTAGTGAGTTTCTAATTAAGCAATGGTCATCTAAACAATCAAAACCGAATGGAAGTCATAATATTTACTAGACGGTTACCGACAAAACAAACCTTAACAAGAATAATAATCCAACATTATAAATAATCAACATTTCAGCGAATTCTACAGATATAAACAGAAGGGGATAAATAAAAAATATACTCCTTTAAACGATGGTATTTCCTGATTATCAAAGTGCTGATAAATGTTCCCCTTATTAAGCATTTAAGGAGAAGCGAAGTAAAAGATAAATTTAGAGACCCCAAAATTAAACCCCATTTTGGGGTATCCGTATTGAAAAATTAGGAAAAATAAGAAAATATTACATTTCAAATATGCAAATGTTTCAAAATAGGATATAAAATTATCCCATTTTTAAATGTGGTGTGTAGTAAGACGGTTGATAGTGAAGGAAAAAATAGGAAATAATAGTGGAACAGACAAATCCCAAAAGAAGAATTTAGCAACCACGATCATGGCCATGTTGATAGAAATAAAGAAGAGGAAATATATTTGAGCGAGAAATGGTCTTACGATAGAACAATATGAAACTTAGATCTTTTGATTTCAATTTCTTAAACTTTAAGGGAACATTCGTGAAATAGTTGCTCACTTAAAGGCAAATATATGAAGTACAAAATTATAATGTGCTCTGTGAAAGTAAAAACACTTCAGTTGGCATCATTTAGCACCTTTTTGGGTATCAGAAGAGATAGATTACTCGAGATGGCACGACCAATCACTGGATTCAATCAACGTGATCAAACAGCTCTGAATAACCAAAATATTGCACAAGAGCCTAGGGATAAGACCCTACAATTTCTCACATATGTAAATGAGAAATAAAAACCAGACAAATAGGTAAAAGAGAAAATTAGCAATGAACTATTTAAGCTAAAATAATAATGACATAACAGTGAGTTAGCTAAAGACATCACAATACATTAATTCAAAAGAAGCGGGAAAACCAAAATAGAAACCCCTCTACAAAGTTGTAACAAAGATATTCATTAGTCAACAAGCATGTCTATTAAGTCAAAGTTCACGAGATCAATGTTCATCAATGCACTTCCAGTGATGTGAATGGTCAACCACACTGGTTAATTCTAGTCAGCATGAGAGGTGGCAGAGTGTTGGCCGCTCATCCAAGTGGCAATAGGATGTCTTCCGCCAAGATCAAGTGAAAATAACAATACATTTCTTAATTGACTTGAAAGGCATAATCAACTTATGCTAATTCTAGAAATTAGCACCGATATTCCCTAGTAAACCCTCGAAAATTTGTCCTACTATTAGGAAAAAGCCATAAATCCTTCGAAAATCAGGCGAAATGTTACTTTCTAGTTTATGATGATGGCGGCTCATTAAAACCATTATATGAAAAACAGTTTTGGCCAACAAAGAAATGTATATATGAGCTTAAATGAAAGTTTTCAAAATATAGACAGGTATGTAGAACACGATGGTCTATCAAAAGCTAAAGACATATAAATTAAATTTCCAGTATTATTAATTCCATCTATTTTTATTAAATCGTCGATACATTAAAAAAAATGACTGACATAGCGAAAAGAAAAAAAGCAGGTTAAAAGTGGAATTCTAATACCATAGAAAAGTGTTTCACACTACGTATTTCAAGGTAAAGAATGACACCCCAGGGATTCTTTGATTGATAAAGTGCCGTAAAACCATCTCCCTATACCGTAACTAAACTGCAGATGGTCAAGTTAAAGACAAACTACAAAGTTCGGAGAATAGCTCATTATGATGGACCACTACAGAAGTACATACTCAAATCGATGCCACTAAAGGATCATACAAAAACCGAGGCCACAAATTCTATAACAAAATGCCCAATGGTGTAGGAACCTGCAAACGACACCTTATACGGGATTCAATTTTTAAATAAAAATCATGTTATGCATATTCGTCCCTTTGTTATAGAAATAGATTAATAGTAAAAGGGAATTTATTTAGCGATCACTTCGTTTATTACTAGTGGAAGCGAGAAGACAAGTGGACAAACAATATGTGCCCTCTGACAAGCAGAGAAATTTGAACCACTTAAAATCAACTCACTTTTAGACCATTCGAAGATAAGATGCACAGGTGATAAGATTCACTCTGCTTGACAAGTACGTTTCCTACCACTGTTAAATTATCAGAATGCAGACAGCGAAAATGTAAAATGCGATATCTAGTTTTATTCTGAAATATTTAAAATTAAAATCCAATGCAATATAAAACACAGCCATTTCTATTATGAGGAAAATGAGTAAAATTCCAGTGCTGTCAAAAAGCTTTAAGTCAAAATATTGAGGAGAACTCGAAAATCACACGGCTTAATAGACTATTAATTTATCCCCGGTGGTGATATTACAAAGGTCACAGAAAATACAATCTTCATTTGAAGCATATTGTTGAAAAACAAACGTCTTGGGCACATTTTTAATAGATCTCAACTAGACAAAATCTCAATTGCCCTGGGATTAGACGAGGGAAAGTACAAAATGAGAAACCACTAATCATTGTTAACCAAAAATTTCTAGCTAGACAAAAATTGACATTGATTTCCTTCAAATATTTTGACCAATTTGACCAATTAAAACCGCAACTAGTTAAGAAACTAATATAAAAGATATATATTATCATAATCATAATTAAAATGCAACCACCGTGGTTGCTAGCTTTCCATTAAGGTAATAAACGTAATTCTAGTTATGCATATTAAAACGAAAAGAGACCTAACAAGACGATCAAAACAGGAAGTACTCACCATCACATGCTGAGAAGAATTGCCAAAACCAGGAGGTTGTCGGGGGAAATGCATAATACTGTAGGAAGTGGAAGGATGGCCGGTTGCGGTACTCCCTCTTGCAGGAGGGTGTGGAGGTGGAGGCGGTGGGGGAGGCGCAGGAGAGGCCGGAGCGGACCGCGCTGCGGGTGAATGACGGTGACTGAGGGGAGTGGGCGGAGTAGGACCCGGACTGCTCATCGTAGTGCCCCCACCACCAGTTACGTTTGTGGCAGCGGAGGGCATCAACACAACTCGACGATTCGTGCTGCTTCCAGCATCAATTGAGCGCCAAAATTGCGTAGCCGCATTCCCGGGTGAGTAGCTCGACTGAGGTGGGCAGATTTGTGAATGCATGTTATCGCTGATTTTAAAGCCACAAAGTGGTGAAATCACATACTCCAAGTGCTTTGACTAAATAAATGAAAACGAGTATATTTTAGTTATTGCAATGCATAAGAAAATCTATCAAATGCACAAGCAATATCTGAACATGCAATCGAAAAAGCCAAATTCCAAAACGTAGCTGAGAACTAACTTATCAAAATCAATTTTTAAGACTTTCACAGTACATTGTATAAATAATGGCAAAATAAAACCGCAAATAGAATAATACATATCCATGTTCGTCATACTTGAATGCAGATACTTAAATAATATAGTTTTAGAGAACAAAACAAACTTAAAACGTAGACAATAAATATCCATCCGTATCCTAATAAGTAAACCCAGTTCAAATATAAAATTACGTTCTGGTAATGCATATAAAGAATACCGAGCACAGCCTACAAAAGCACTGAAGACTATAATAATAATTTGCGCGGGTTAGAACATCAACCTTGAATATCATCCATTGACTTACATTGCATTTAAAATAAATCTCACTTTTAACGTATTTATGCCCAAAGTGTCTCAAATCACGTTTTTCATTAAAAATAGTGTTTTAATAGATGATTACGTTCTTTATATTGCTGTAAATGTTAAGTATGTGAAGAGAATCATAAACGAAGATATTAACGATTACCAATTGAGTTAATTTATAATACATTAATAAATAACGTCATTAACAATGTCTATCACTTTCACTATTTGCAATCTCCGCTGATTATAAATAAATTTCTCTACCAACATTATTAATAAAATGATTTATGGAATATGAATAATTATTACAAAAATTCTTCCCCAATATAATAAATGATAAAGTTATTTTGTTTTTTAAATATGATATATTTGAATACTAGTCAGAAGAACCAGTGGAAGCACATTCAGTTTATATTGAATCATTATATATTTTGATAGCTTAAAATTTTATGGGTATATGAATGTTGAAAACAAAGCTCTGGATTTTAATAAATGAAAATCCGGAATCTAAATGCTCTAATCAATTGATTAGGAATTTAAGACTAAATTTTACTAATATCTATAAAGGTATTTTAAAATATAACATCTCATACATTCCACGATTTTTCTTATCTAGGTACGTAATTTTGGACCTGATTTAATTTCGAAACAGATACATTCGGCTAAAGCAGCAACAAATGATTCTACGTTTTTGTTAATGAAATTGTATATATTTAAGATATTGAATTCGAACCAGAATTAGGTACGCACGTTTTAGAGTGATGTAACAAAATAAACATTTCAAATCCAATTAAGGTGTAAATAATCACATCAGGGATCAATGTTAAATATCCAACCTACAAGCAAACAATTTCAATAGGAATTCAGACACTCAGATAAAATTACTTCAATTATTTTTTGGCATAAATAGGGTACTGTGGTTGGTTTTAGGAATTATACGTCATTAGAGCCAAGACCAGCAGCTATCAATTAATTGCAGACAGTCGCAATTTTCAAATAAGAAAGCCAAGAACTGAGAATAAACCAAATGACATTGTACAACTAGAGGAAGAGGGAGAAGGACATGAAGAACGAGAGAGAGCTTGAAAGTCTAGCGTCCGTGTCGCAATTCTTGTAACCGCCGTGTCATAATACTTTACTGGCGAAATATGAGTTATCGTGAGAGACAAGTATAAATTGCTTGTCAGTATTCCCCAATTGAAACATTTGATACCAGTTCAAGTGAACGCTAAAAAGTATACAGGATTTTTTAAGATAAACGAATTAAATTAATATTACTCAAAAACACTAAGAAATTTGCGGGTACTCCTTCAATCTCTTCCCAGCCCCTAGGTGCTTAAATACGACAATGATATCCGGCTCTGAATTGGTCCAAGTGTTATTGTCTCGGTCGCAAGAATTAAGGGTTTGAGAGGTAGTAGCATAGAGAGGAAGAGGGATAATACAGAAGCGAAGCTTCTCCAAGACGCTGTATTAACTATACCGCTGAGTATAAGAAAATGATTCCTATATGTGGGAATTTTTATTTTCTTCCTTTTAAATCTCGGATTTCTAATTCCCTTTTATTTGAACGAATGTAATTATATTACCGTTGCAAATGGCGCATAATATGAATTGATTTATTGACACAATAATGTGCGCCTTGTTTTGATATGGTGGTCTGCATCGTTTTGTATTGTGGTGTAGTCGGATTGTATTTATAATAAGTGCAACTTCTTAGGGGATCTAAGAATCCGTTACAGTATCCTACTGAGAAGAGCAGATTATTACACTAAAAAGACTATGAATAAATTCAATTTACCTTTATATTACTGATGTTTGGATATCAAAAAATCAGGATTATTCTAAATAACGGTCAAACAGTTAGGAGAAAGTTAGAAGTTGGCTGGCAACGTTACTGGACCAAATTGAAGCACATGACTACACGCAGAATGGACCAATGAGGAAACCGAACTTCTAATCGCTCTTGGTAAATATAGGCGGACGTGTGAGCAAACAATTGTCTACTCTTATCATTTGTAATTATTATGCTTCTTGATCCTTATTAATATTTTTCCAACACCATATGAACTTTATGCTGTTTCAAATTTGCTTGCCTTATCGATATGATTTACTTTTATAAATATCTATTTAAACCACGCTTTCTGCAAATAAGACTGATGGGAAAAATGACCAGTGGAAATTGGTTATTCCATGACTGCTATAGCTAGCAAATGTCTGTCAACACCTGGCAACTAGAAATGATTGATTGGCGATAAGATCTCCACTGCAGTGTCCACAGGTGGTCCCGCTGTCTGTTTGCGTGTTTGTACATAGATACCTAGACAGATGTCGATCATCACGCCGAGACACCGACAACGAGACATGACTGACGTCTAACGAAGAAATGTTTTGTATATAAACCTAATTTACTTATTAATAAATTGGTGTGACTTGCTTGCCACCTCCGAACTGATCTGACGACATGAGTGACTTGACTTATTCCATATATTCAATCAATGTGGCCCCGATAGACTCAACGTTATTGCAAAGACAAAATAACAATTGTGCATTTGTCTGCTTTCAGTTTCCTATCAAAAAATAACTTTTTATCAACTGCACGCATACTTCGATTTCCCTGATTGAAGTATATCCTCGAGCTTCATTTATTTACGTACTCGTCAAAACTTAGTTTAATATCGATTAGGATCCGAATAGCTTTTTTATATTTCCACAAACCTCAATTGAATGAAAAGGGATTTGGAGCACATAATTCATGTATATAGTTCTGCTTCTACTCTGTCTTTACGTCGGAAAATTATGATGCCCCATTCGATCCGGTGTGTACCAAAATAAGAGGCGTTCTTTACAATAATCCAGTAACTTTTCAGGCGACTACACACTTTCAAATATGTCACCCTATTGACCTCTCATATTGCATAATTGTTAGAAGAAATGATAATTATTTTCCCCCGCTCCCAATATTTCTTCTATGAA
>CAADRB010000013.1:1049318-1080678 GCA_900708905.1 Hymenolepis diminuta
TTGTTGGCTCTGCTAGATTACTATCCGAACTCCTAGTTGGTTACGTTATAGCAATAATCTTACCGAATTTTTTACAGGTCAAGTTTGGGTTCCTTTTATATCAATAGAAAGCCAGAAACAAACCCTCTGGCAAGTTCGTTCCTAAAGTAGCTTAGATCGTAAAATAACATTGTCCGTCTGTACATGTCTATTTCTCTTTTTAATCCAATTAACAACTAACAGATCCAATGGCACATCAAACAGGTATATATGATACAAAAGACAATCGGATCGGGGCATGTCTGATAACGGAAAGAAGGACGAGAGTCTACTCCATTTCCATCGAGACTTCTTCTACACTGTCCGCAGGATTTGGTTGACCCCTAGGTAGTGGTTGGTTCATAGACTGATATGAAGCAGCAGGAACACGAATGATGTCCAGGTCTTCTCGAATACTAGGAACACCATGTGGAAGCCCAGCAGACTGCGATGGATTTAGTAATTGGAATCTCTCCTTTGGCGGCATCTCGGTTATTTCTAAAAAGAAAAAAAGTTATCAATGAAGGACCAATAATTCGGTGCATTTCGACATACGGAGAAGATCTATAGTATAAACTAAGCAACAGGAAGGCAGATGAAGAATGCTATTCTAGTCAACCTTCGCCACAGTTTTCTGACTTAGTTGCCACTTAATTGTGCGCGACAAACTCTTCGCGAATTCCCAATATTTCTAACAGTCATTATGGATATGTAGCCGTCAAATAGGGAAAAAAATGGGTCGGCGAAAACGTATGAGAAACTACGCAAAAAAACATGAGTAGAAAAGTGAACCTCAACGTTCAAAATACAGAGATCTTCAGCTTTTGCAATCTGTGCATGTTGACTCTATCACACAGTAACAAAAAATTGCAGCTACATTGACAAATCAAGCTGACAAAAGCTACCCCCAAAACCTTAACCAACCAATACTAGACCAAACAGTTCACTTCTTATTATTTTAATAGGTAATTAGAGCGGTTTTCTAACTGTCAGTATTCACATGTCCTTCTGTTCTTAGGGATAGGTGATTTATCGGTTTGAGAGGCAAGGAAAGGGATAATACTGCAATAACTTATGATTTCTTAAATAATCAGTCAATTTGATACATTTCTATAGCGCGACACCCTTTCCCACCTCAAACGACTATTTTCGATAATCAGCCGCCGATGACTGAATGACTCGGGATGTCGTGTGACAAAATGCATGTCTAGACACATACTGTACTGACTGATTACCTCTCACATGAAATTTGTGCATTATAAAAGGCAACTTATAAATTAACCACTCGAGTATTTTAATCCACCACACTAAGTCATAGTACTCTTACCGCCTCCTATTCTTTGGTACTACAATAGTTTGAGTAAGGAATATCCATAACTGAAGTATATATAGGAGTGTCTACCCACCCCTTCCAACAGTGAATTCCTCTTTATCTTCTTTATTGGTACATCGAGAGGCAGCATCAACAAAATCTGTGGCAGAAGTGAGACCAAACGGAGGCTCAGGTAGGAAAACTGACTCCAGCTGCATGGCATACATTCTGTGACAGAAATTGAGGAGGTCAATAGTGATGGTGGCTTGCACTCGAGAGGCATGAAGTGGCAAAGCCGTTTGAAGGGCACGGATCGCTTGACCAAAATGGCCCTGTTGGGCGTAGACCATTGCCATGGCCTCCAAGGTTCGTGGAGAGTTTTCAACCAACTTTAGAGCGGCCTTGTGCATCTCCAGTGCCTCGTCTAGTTGTCTACAAAAGAGATATATATTATGTAATATTTAATAACTGTGACTCAGCATTATACATTAAAAGTTCTAGTATTTAATATGGACTCCAAAGATCAGAACACTAACAATAGAGAATCCTGTTTTGATAGCTTGATACCGAATCTAGATAAGACTAACATTAATTTAGAGGCCATCAAGTCTTCAGTCAATCATGTAAGGTGTTGGTGCGTCAAAAGGCGTAGCGATCAAGCGGCATGTCTGCAGATTCAGGACTAAAGGGTCAGATATTCATCACTATACAACAAATGAACGGCAAAGAGAACAGTACTAAGCGGACGGGATGAATAGAAAGCGTGATTTTCATCAAGGGAATTCCGATATAAATGCAGAAAAAGACTGCGAAGGGATTGGAGTCTGTTTTATCGTCATTATCAGGTAAATTGTCTAGAGAGAAAGGAATACCTTTCCTTTGGAATTGAGTCCAATTTAGTTTTGACGACGTAACTGAAAATAGTTTCAGTATTTCGTACAGACATTTTATAAATTAAGTCCTATGCTAGAAAAGGGGGATGTAGAAATGCAATCACATAGAATTAATACCAGTCACTAATAGAGTAGCAATTGTGCTCATTAAAGAACGCCTTATAGATAAGACAATATAGAATGAAAGGGTATAAGGATCTACAAGAGTATGACAGATAGAAAGATGAAGGAAGCAATGACCTCTTACGACTCAAGAGGCATGGGGTTAAGTATATCTCATAGTCTAGCTACTCATTGGTCTACTCTGCGTCCATGTTGATAAGTTCTTCCGTACAGGTTGACAAGGTTGCTAGTTTAGCCTACTCCGAATCGCTTAGCAGCAACGTGCTTGGTGGCCTACAATATTTATATATCGCTCTAAGGTTATAACCCCTTATTCAAATTTATGTGCCTTCAGATATGGGCTGTAACATATTAGCACACTAACCAGATTGGAAGCAGAAAATCACTTAACTTCAAAAGATAGAACAATCGCTAGGTCCAATTTGAATTACCTCATGTAATTTAATTGCTAACTGTTTTGACATTTACAGAACAAACCTCAGATCGTGCTTTGCTAGTAACTTAGCGGCTCATCTGTTTCTTCTGATCCCTGAATTCTTCCATAATCCGCTTACGCTTTCTATGCCTCATTCGTTAGACGTTACCACTGTTTTCCTTGTTAATCTGTCAGAATTCGCCATTTGCTCCGCCTACATACGTGTTCATCTGACTCCAACAGACGTGGCAGAGTCAGTAAACTCTGCATCTTAAATATCCCATCTTCATTATGTATCATTTCAGATCACCGTTCACATAAATCTCTGGTTTTACTTTCTCAGTCTGGTGTTACACAGTAGGAACGTATGTTTACTTTAATGTCTCCCTTCGAGACAGCTTTAAGCAAGTGATGTCAAAGACTTGGAACGCGTATGAGAATAACGATTATGTAAAAGAAGACTCACCCAAGTTGTCGGTAGGTGAATGCCAGATTGTTGAGAAGTGGTTCCCAGTAGGGGGCAAGGACTTGACCACTGAGTGCGCAGGTGCTTTTGTACGCTGCCTGCAGATACTTCAACGCAGTATCAAAACTGAAATCAAAATTATGATTCTGTAAAACAACAAACTTAGACAGAAAAAATCACATAGTCGATAGAATATTGGTAGGGAGTTGATGATTAATGCCCCAACTACAAAAACACAAGAGAAAATAGATGCAATCTTTTACTTCAAAAGAGGAACTGACTCGATACCGAATGATGATGACGTGTTATTTGTCAGTGGTCATTAAAGAGAGTACTATATCTCTAGAAATTATCGGTTATTACGAGGTAACCGAGTTATCACTCCAATTCATAGTAAAGAAGGCACTTTAAATTCCCTTAGACTGCGTTTTGAGACATCGTTGGCTTGATCGTGAATGTTGAATCAATTCTGCCAGAAGCTTGTAGTGACCTTGCAACATACAGGTTGTTAGGGCTTATCGACTGATATTAATTGTCAAACCCCCCGCACTTTGGCTTAGGATCCCTCAATTTCGTCTCCGATTGACTCATCTACGTATCTTTTATCCCCCTTCAAATAGGAGTATTTACGCCACATCCTGCCTTTCCATCTTGTTTGCATTGAAAATTATTAGAACTAGAAGAGCAATAGCTTGACTAAACTCCCCTCCAACAATTCTAACTACTCTTAATCTGTAGGTCATCGTAAAGCCTAACATCATACAACGCGAACATAATGAAGATTAAAATTAAATGAAAACAATGGGCTTACTTGGCGAATTCATAGTTCAAAGTTCCGAGCTCATGAAGAACGGCCGGATCATTCGGTGCGAGGGAAAGGGTATGCTTCAAGAAACGCTCGGCAAGCTTCTTATTGCCACTTTTCCCATACTCTACACCAATATACAGCATTGGAATGTGAGAACTGGAAAAGAGGAATACATAAATTTAACTTATCCAACTCTTCGACTAAAAGAGATAGAAGGCAGGCTTACGTTCGTATGACCTGTGCGGCGGTACAATAAGCAGCAATAGCTTGATCGTGTTCATTGTCTGCTGCATGAGCATGGCCCAGGGCTAACCAGGCATATCCAAAACGTCGATCCTCTTGTGTTGCTTTCCTATTAAAAAGAAGGAACATAACTGGGATCATAGTAAATTCAAAAAATTACGAAGTGACGCATATCTACACTGTAAATTTTATCAGTGCACAAAATGACCGAACACACTTGTTAATATTAACAGACGAAATGTTTGAACAAGTGCCTTCAACTCTATCGCACAAAAATGAATTTGGATTGAATATTAAAATGGTCTAAGAATGAAATATTTAAGAGTAGATGTTAAAGCACTTGCCCAGATACAACGATGAAAGTAGGCGAATGTCATTATTCAATCATATTCACAAAAGATCAATGCCTTGAACAAAATGAGGTGAAAATTATTCCTAAAACCTGATTCTCAAGAATACAACTTCTAAATCTGATAATGCGTGTAATAAGGGCCTGAAAGTTATACAAGTAACCCACAGAGACAGAAATATTTCACCCAGAGAAGTTCTTTTAAAATAAAAGTCTTAACTAATAAGCAGTTAGAAGAAATCAGTAATAGCTCTAAAACGCGGAACCTCTTAAAAAGCTTAGGCAGAACAGAAATAATAATGTTGAAACTAGAAATGCAATTACTAATGAAATAAAATACAATACTATTTAAAATGAAATTACGTTTTAAATGATCAAAATTAGCCCAACTTGCCTAAGATGACGTTTGGCAAGGTCATGCTTCCTAGTGGAAAGGCAGTAGGTACCCGTAGCAAACCAAGCAATCTAAAGAGAGTATTAAACAGTAAACACAAAAACAGATAAACTTACAGCCGATTTGGGATAGATATTAACCAATTGATTTGCAAGAGCAAATAGATCTAAGTAGCGCAATTAGGATTACAAAAACCAACTTACCATTTGTTTTTTCCAACATCTTTAAAATAGAAATATGGACAGGAAGGCACTCGGGATTTAAAGGATCATCTTCAAGAATGCTAAAAAAACAGAATCAAACAGCTGACTCCAAATCTTACCGAGATGTTATTTCATAGACCTTCTTATAGTGGCTCAGAGAGAGATAAAATTCGGCTTGATTAAGAAGAACCTCTGAACTTTCTTTAAGTGGCTCCAAATTACTGGGAATATCGGTAGGAAAGTCTTCAGGGTGTTTGTGCATATAAATAGCCTCGATAACTGATGCCATAGCAGGAGAAAATCCCGGTAAATCCGACTTTAAAATCTGTTTTTGATCTAATTGAAAAGGAAAAATGAAAAAACAACGGCAACAAACCATCCTCGCATACGGCTTCAAGAGTTTGCAATCTTTCCAAAGCTTCAAAACAGAAAGGGTCCAGTCGAAAAGCTTCCTTGTAATTAACAATAGCCAGTGCTATATTGTTGAGTGCTACATGGACATGGCCCCGAAGAAGACTAACACTACTGGTGAGCTAAAATTTCAGTTAATAAAATTTATCAGTTGAGATCAAGGTAAATTATTAATAAAAACCATGGAAACATCGACGCCTTCGGGAAGATATGCATGATCCATAACGTTTACTGTAGCTTCAGGTTGTCCTTTAGGATTTGGAAAATGAATAAAGGCACCAGAAGAAAATCGAAGACCACTGCGCTGATTAGTCTCCATGTTATCCAGCACATTCAGAGCCTCAACAAATTCATGACATTTAAAGTAACACTGAGCTATTAAAAATCGACCATAGTAACCTTCCTGAAGGCATGCATCAAAAAGAAAATTAAATACGAACCCTCAATTTTTCATTTCGGTTCAGTAAATCAATTGCTCGGTGATATTGACCGGAATTTATTAGAACATCGGCTAGTAAGAGTGTATCTTTAATAGTGTCTACACAAGTAAGTAAGTGTAAATACAATGTAACCTCTGGATATTTTTATCAGCTTGTCCGCCCAAAAGACAGCCGATCGGTATTGATGCTAAATTGCAAATACTAACTAAAAATAATGACGAACCATTTTCACGCATCTCTGTATTAAAACGCGTAAAGCTGTAATATCTTCAGCCATCGCGATAATCTTAACTTCAGCGCTTAATTACCTAACCAATAAATTACCAATAAGTACGCGATTGGTTGAAATGAATCGAACTTTCAAGTTTTATAAAAAGAACTAATATACGCGAATCCATTTTGATATCCAAACATCCAATAAAACAAATAATGACATTATTTATGTAATTTATTCCAAATTAAGCTGAGATGCAATATTATTCAATAGCTATCTTCAAATAGCATGACGATTCAGTTCCAAATACATTCAAAGTGAAAATACGATTATTTCACCGTTAAATAAAAGATTTTAAGGCAAGTGTGATCGGGAACTTGCAAATAACAGAAGCCACTGCACTGAAACACAATATAATGGTGAAAATAACACTTTCTTTCTAATAATTTTTATTTACAACGCTGCTAGGGCTGATCAAAGGGATCTCACTTGCAATATATCATACTGGTAAGTGCGCACTCGCTATCGCTCGCGTAATTACTAAGCTATTTTGTAAAAAACTCTCTCCTCACCAGACCTCCTGTGTTTTGCTACTTTAGACGTGGCCTAGCTAATAGTGAGGGCAAAATAATATTCCAGGACTCTACTAGTCGTACCTTCCTGCAGCTATTTGCATTTTAGGAGCATTACTAAAGTCTTGCTAAGGGCTTACTTGGGTAGTATCTGTTATAATTGTTCGTCAAGTTCCCAAGAAAAAAGTGAAATATTAAGTACCTATTAACGAACTTCGTATTTGCATATATTTTTACTATTACAAATGGTAAAATTCAAGTCACTCATGTCGTCAGATCAGTTCGGAGGTGGCAGACAAGCCACCCCAGTTTATTAATTAGCAAATTAGGTTTATATACAAAACATTTCTTCGTTAGACGTCAGTCATGTCTCGTTGTCGGTGTCTCGGCGTGATGATCGACATCTGTCTAGGTATCTATGTACAAACACGCAAACAGACAGCGGGACCACCTGTGGACACTGCAGTGGAGAACTTATCACCATTCAATCATTTCTAATTTCCAGGTATTGACAGACATTTGCTGACTATAGCAATATCATAATTTTTTCTCCCTTTAAGTGAAGGATAAATATCAAAAAGGGAAATCATACGACGTTATTATGTGAGGGACACTATTTGAAATGATGAAGAGACTCATATGAAGTGAATTTTAAAATTATTTCGAGAAAAATAATTTAAGGTAAGGCAATCAAGGAAAAGGAAATCATTGTGCCTCAACAAGTAGTCCCTTTATTTACTTCATGTCAATCACGCTTAACGAACTTTGGGATGAATGAAGAAGTGTTACCGAAAAATAATGCCACTTCCAAAAACTTGATACCATTATTACGGAGAAATAAGGTATTATTAGTAATTACGGTGCTATTGCGTGATTCTCTGTTAAAGTACTGATGTCTATTTCATTGATAACGAACATGTTTTATCAATAATGAAAGTGGAAAGAATGGTCACTCATAAGGGATGGATCTAATAATAATTGAATCATTAAGAAATAAATAAATAGTTGCGTCTTTATTGACATTTAAACTAAAAGGTTCTTTAATAATTTTTAATTAAAAAAGAGGGATTTGAAGTAATAAAATAATATTTTATTGCCCTTGTACGTTAAGACGAACAAAAGCAAATTTAATAAACATTGGCTACTTACGAGGAAATAATATTTCTTCCCAACACAATTCTTATATACAAGATTTTTTAATTTTTACATTTTAATTTTTTTTATTTGAACGAATAAATTCATGTTATGGCTGCAAATGGCGCATGATATGAATTGAATTGTACACCCGTTTCCGTGTCTCGTTTCGACGTAGTGGTCTAGGCCGTTTTGTATTGTGGTGTTGTGGAATTGTATTGGTAGCTAGTGCAATTTCTTATGGAATCTAAGAGTCGGGATACTAGTTATTTCTGGTCAACAGTTTTAATGCTAAAATGCGAGTTTCTCATAATCGCGGCCCAAGATTGGGTGTTTATAACAGTTGTAAGGAAAAACTCTAACATCTGGCCTATTTTTCAATCTTAAAATGTCGTGTATATCATGACTACGAGCTTTAGTAGAGAACATAGAACATTTATATTCGACGACTAAGTGACAAACTCTCGACGCAAAATTACGGTTGTTCTACTGTAATTCCAGTTAATTTTATTTCCTTTAAAGCTCTCTGTTAACTACCGGCACCTTCTCGGAAAATTATTAAAGGAAAATTACATTCAGTTTGCGTTTTATTTCATTGTTTTTAAAGAATTTGAGATGAAAATTCGTAACAAAACAAAATTCATAATCTGTTCAGAAAACACCCACATATTTCCCTCAAGATAAATTGCTTAAATCTCTTGATAATAAAATTTCATCGTGAATGTTATGTTTATTAAGTACAAGTTCTAAATCTTAAGGAACTTTGCGTGTGACTGTTTTAAAGAGGATTAGTTTTTATTTGAAATATACAAATTGCTTAGATTATTCTATTTAATTTCTAACTATAATTAGCAATAATCAAATGTGTCAGCTTAAAAATTTTTTGAGAGAAACAAATTGCAACATATGGCTAAAGTAAGTCTCTATTTTTGACCATGAACTTTCTATAAATTACGATTTTTACAAAACGTTTTGAAACCTTTATAATTATAATTAAATGTTAATAACCAATTTTGAGCAAAAGTGAATGGCTTTACACTTTTTATTTACTACCAATGTATAAATTCTCAGTTGAATAGTAGTAGTGGTGGTTTAAATGGCTTTGACCGTAATACAGTCCTCCCCTAAACAGGCTGCAATATGTGATTTAAGAGAACTTACGGGTAAAAGGGATTTTTCAGAAATTTTGTCTTTATTTCCACGGAACTTTTATTGATGCTCTGAGTAGGCTGCAGCATATTTTGAATTTCCATATTTTTTTCCAAATACCGGGCTACAAATCCCTCTGAATCTTTATGGAAATAAATATTTGCATATAGATATACATGATTAATTATAAAATTTGGTTATTATTGTAAGGAAGG
The DNA here is from genome assembly GCA_900708905.1 of Hymenolepis diminuta. NCBI lineage: Eukaryota > Metazoa > Platyhelminthes > Cestoda > Cyclophyllidea > Hymenolepididae > Hymenolepis > Hymenolepis diminuta. The sequence goes on from CAADRB010000013.1 coordinate 1,058,678, forward strand.
TTGATATGCAATCATTTAAATATTCTCGGTGTATTTCATCATTACCAGAAATTTTTAAATGACAATTTTCACTTTAAACTAATTGATTATGTTTCTGTGACACAGTAAACAATATAGTACATTTGAACGGAACATCTGAACCCTCATGAAACCCATAGAAAAGCATTAGTTATATTAAATTAATTTTTTCGCGCTTTTATTAAACAATTGTAGTCTGCTAGGAAGTAACAATATCTGATTGTATAATTTCCTATGAATTTCGTCTAATATTGTTTGATGACAAATAAAACTTTGTTTGTGAGTTCGTGCAATTATTTAATAAAAATATATTAAAAATATATCATTATACACGTTGTAAACATATAATGATAAAATAAGTTTTCAATTAAACAGCCTTAAATGTTCAATTTCATATTACATTTTTCAACAAATTTTTAACTGTTTAGTTTAAAGTCAGTTGTTACTCAATTATTTATAGTAGTAATACATGTTGTATGAGATAGTATAGAATGATAAATAATCTAGTCTTCATATTGTGCTATTTTCCCTATTTAACGTTGATTATTACGTTTTATTGCAAAATAGACAATGAAATACCTTCACCATCTAATCTATTGAGTAATGACGTTATTGTGACTTCCCCATACTCTTACCGTGGTTCTGCTTTAGCTTTGTTATTTCCCTTGGAATTCAGAAATCGTAATTTCAGAAAAAAATAATAATTACGGTATTCGGTTGCATAAACAGATTTAACAAAATGTTTTAGCATCAACGGGTTTTTGTTTGGTCATCGAAATATGCTGATGTAAAATAAGTAACTTGAGTTTAATCTAATAGCCAATTATCCCTAAGCCATGAGGAAACTGAGAGGCATATGTCAAAATCTGGCTTTAATATCTCCTGATTAAAATGAAACAAACAGTACTTATAAAATAAAAAGCTTTCAATCTAACGTATTCAGAATTCAGATTAAGTAAATTGTTTTAAGGCTCTGAAATTTATTCCCTCCTTTTTCAGCATTTCCGTTTCTTTCCCAGTTTATTAAGATACTCTTGCCATAAATTTCGTTCAAATTGCTTTGTGTGACTGTAAGTTGCGAAAGTCTTTACACCCTCGTAAAGATGAGAGATAAAGAATTAAAACAGTATTTCTAGGTTTAAGAGGATCTAAATCAAGTCAATTCCACCCATTATACTGTACTGGTGATTGAAATACCTAAATTACAATTGTCATTGTTAATGTCATATGGTGATGTAGGAATTATTTTTGACTGCAATAAACAAATTTAATTGTTTTCAACCGCCGTAATGAAGTCTACTACCGCAACCATCCTTTATCTTGCCTTGTAGCGACTGGGTCACCAATTTGTAGCGACAGAGTCACCAGATTGTTGAGGGTCACCAGTTTGTAGGTGAAACTGCCAACAGTAAATGAAAGAAAAGGAACGTCGGGGACTGAGTAGGGCAGGTTATATTGAGTAAGCTCAGTACAGAGTCTCAAAGAAAAATAGGGAACTGGAGGATTGGACAACGAGAGATGCGCCTGGCGAGGAGGGGTTCACCCTGTTCGTATGTGTGTTTCATGGGAAGCTATTTATAGTCGACACTTTGGGTGTTGACTAAGCAGTGTCTGCTACTATCGTCCGAGGTATGTTTACCTTTTCCGGGTCGATGAGACATAGGCCATCTGAGAAAACACGATGTTTGTTTAGGGAGTGCTCGGGTCACAAGGAATGGTTAAAGGTTTACAGAGATAACTTGTGAGGACGGATAATCACATTTGGTGATAATTAGGAAAGCTGTAAGATAAAATATTTCAGAAAAGAGGGATTCATCCTACAGCCTCAATTCCTGGTGGTCCACAATGATTCCTGTATTTCAACATTATAGGTCCTCCCACAGGAGTAAAATTAGTTCAGAACATTTTAATCCCACTTGAAATCATCGAGATATTTAATGGTTATATATTATTTTTATGAAGTAATTGCCTATTAAAACTGTTTTCTTTATGCTCAACTCTCGCGTTTTTAGATATTCTTACTTTAATGTTAAATAATTTATTTTAATATAATATTCCAGCGGTAAAATAATTAATTGAAGCGAGATTTTCAAACATACAACTAAGCATATTCATATGCAGCTTTTGATACTTCTCCTTTACAAATCAGAAAATGGAGCAGAGGTAGTCTATCTATCTATCTATCTCTTCTGGAGCGGGTCACGGGTGAAAATTTACCAAGCTTAAACTTATCAATCAAACAGTAACCAACTTCTTGGGTAGGAACAAGGCTAAACGCTTCGTTAAGGCTTAAAAATACCATATGCAAGATATAGGCGTGCAAAAGAGGAGGAAACTAAAAGAGGTCCATCCAAACCGTGATAGCCACGCATAAATGCGTACATGGCCGGATGAAGAACAGAATGACAGGGGAGACGTCAAGAAAGGGAGTGAAAGAAAGCATGTGATGAGAAATGAAATCTATTTGGGATATTTTATGTGGGTAAAAGGAGCTAAAATTAAAAGCTGGGAATCAAAATGTGTTAAACGCACGAATTTGGCAAGTATAGATTTAAAATGAGATTTAAAATGAAAATTTTGATGACTCTATCGAATTTTAATCAGAGCCAATCTCAGGCCTCTTGGCGGGGGCTTAGAATTGTTGGAATTTATAAAAATTCAGAATCTCAGGTAAATTATGAGATGCTGGAGCTTTTATCAATAGAAATTTCGATTTTGACAAGCCATTTTACAACCTCCTTTACCCGGTGAGATACGATCATTGATGTGTTCCACACATATGATCACTGAATTGGCAAAGAATATGTTATACTACGTGACAAAGATGCACATTGGTTGCCGTTTATCTTAACACAATTAAACGGTAATTCGTTCAGTACTGACGCACATCGTAAAAATACACTTTATTTTTAGTTTGATTAGGAATGAGATAAGTAATATCTATATAAATTTTATTATTTTGCATTTCAACTCTCCATTAATATGGTTAATATTGCTGCGTCCTGTGTGACTGCTTTAGAATTAGTCTAATGTGCTTCTTTATGTCATTCAAATTCTCTTTTCTGCGAAATAAAATGTGATCATTCTAATATGCTCGTTTTTAAGGAAAATTCTTCAAACAACTAACCAGATTGTATTTCCTTTCCAGGCTCTTGCGAAAACGATACAATCAGTTAACACTAATGATAGACTGAGAGAGGCGGTTTGCAATTTTCATCAACTACAAGTCACATATTAATATCCACAATAAAGGAATTAAATCACTTTATCTCGAAATCTTCTGTGGAGGTTTCATCCAGTCGACCGATATATATTCGTGTGCATTTGCAGAAAAAATTCACTAGCGTGCACTTTAACTAGTATAACTGTATCATAAACTTATTCCTCATATATATTCGAACCGTTTTTAGTTTGAAAATTTGCAAATTTTCAATAATTCCAAGCTATTGTACTTAGGTTTCCCTCTCGTATAATATTTGAGGTACTTGATGAAAGTGGAGGCAATTAGATTAATCCAAATATGTGACTGATACATTATCAAGTTTTAATATAAACAAAAAACAGAGTGCGCAAGTTGAATTAATTGTGTGTTTTAGATTGTACTCTTTTATTAAATATAATAACCTTAATGTTCTTACTTTTATGAATACAAACGCAGTTAAAGTAAGGCGACAAAATGTGAGCAGAGGGTGATTATTCTCGCAAATTAATATGTTTGTCAAGCAATTTCGAATTTGCCACTGCTTTACAAAGACCGGTTGTAAAGTGAACTCGCTTTTGCTGCCACCTTAAGTTGTAGACTGATTCTATGACCCCCTTCTAAGATGAATCGTTACAGAATAGGAGTAGCTAACACATTCGATAATTGTAGTTATTATCAGACAGCCTAATGTACATAAATGATTTAATAATAGTCCCTAATTTTTCCATTGAAATCGGGTAATATTTTTACTGTACATTCCGAGGAACTAAAAAATAGAGAAAAAACATCAGAAAATGTTTGTTCATAATCAATAAAGGAGAGAAAATTTAAAGAGGCAAATCGTTCACTTTTTGTTCAGAACATGAGGGTATTTAATTTCAAAGAGGACTTTGTAATCAATAAGGGCACATATTTTAAAACCTAAAAATTAGTGCCTCGCAATAAATGGAGGAATTCTTCCCATTTGCAGTTCAAATTTTGTGTGCGTGTGATTTATTTAAAGTGAAAAATACTTAAAAAGGATTATTTTGTAATGTATCTTATTGTTAGTCAACAGAATAAACAAACACACCTTCCAATTCCAGAAAATGAGGTTCTTATAAAGCGCCTTTTTATAAAAATTTATGCAGGAATCTTTTATTTTGTCAAAACGTCGGACTCAAAACAATTCAAAGCGTCGAAAACATCCTAATTGTGCTTATAAACCAGCTTATACGACATTAGACGAATACGACCTGCCTAATACTAGCAACTGGAATTTTGACGGTATTTGAGGATGTTGAAATAGAAAATATTAGTTTAAATTAAAAGAAACATAGAATGTAAACGTGACTTTTATTATTGAGTGTTTTTATCATTTTTTTCATTATCAGTAAACGAATTCAGGGGCTGAATAAACTACATCTCTCTTTAACCGGATTTGAAATAAAATAGCGTTTGAACACATAAAATACACTTTATTTAGACTTTTCATTCTTCTTTTTTCCTATCAGACTTGATATTAATCTCGAACTATCTTTTGAAAATACATGAATGTTTATCTAATTATTTATTTAATTCTGTTGGCAACTATTATAATATCTTAGGTTGTATATTGTTAGTATAGACTTATTGTAAAAGGCCTTTCTTTCAATTGCTTCTCTCTTTGAATGCCAATTAAAGTATATCGAGAAGCTGAATAATGTTATTGGAGAAAAGTAAATACATTCTAAAAAACTAAGTACAGAAACATAAATATTCTTAAATAGATTGTTATTGACAATTTAAAAAGAGAAACCGCCTTTCCATCTAGTTATAGATCCCTCTTTTAACTTTACCGAAGATTTTGAATCGGTGCCACTTGAAGGATGACTCTCTACGCATTTGCAGAATTACCCTTTATTCGCACTCTCCACGACAATACCTCGCTTTTTCGTCCACGAAGTTGGAGTGACGTCTTTTATATTCCAATGACGCATAGCCCCTATCTGCCACGTCTAAAGGCGCCTATCGATTCTCCCCCTTCTATAACCGCCTAGTTTGACATTAAAAGCACACGTCCTTACCCAAGTGACTCGTAAAAAGCTATCTTTGTTTTCCACACAAGAACAACTCACCCGTGTCAGTTACCGTTTCCTACCCTTCCTGCTCATCTCCTCTCTTCCTCAACACGCTCCCCTCTCTATCTCTCTCTTTCTCTGCCACTCGTTGCAAACTCGTTGTGGTTTCCATGAGTACATTTTTGGCTTAATCAACTCCTGGTGTTCTGCTCCACAATTGTTGTTAGCTCTTACTCAAACAGCTGCGAATTGGTGATTATTATTGCTGTCGTTATTTGTTAACTGCAAACCGTTAGTTGTTATTTGACTCCAACGCACTAATATTCATTTTTCATCTATCATAACCGCATAAATGTATCAAGAGTTGATAAATTATCAAAATTTGATAAATCTCTCATTTTTTCGTTATCTCCAAAGGCTCTCACTTTCTTTAATTTTGAAATTGTCAGCTTCAGCAAAATAATGATTAGCATCGAAATTAATATTAATATATATGTCAAAAATGTGTAAATTTGGCGGGAATTGCATTGCTGTCTCTTTGCCCAATTGTCAACATATGAAGAAAAACCCAAATCCATGTCTGACCAAGCTTAGCACAATTATTATAGTAATAGATACCACGTAATAGTAAGTTAGAAAAATTTAATAAAATATTTTTTAAGTATAACTCTTTCAGCCTTCATCCAGTCACGTTTCTGGAAGTTTTACTCAACCGTTTATACTTTCAAAACGTTTCAAGAAAAACTGCCATGAAAACTAATCAATCCTTTAATTATATAATTTTAAATAATAAAATGAACAGTTTATGTGTATAATTGCGCATTTGAAGGGTTATTTTTAGAGAAATCGGTATGTTTATTGGAAAAATATGATATAATAATAAATAAATTATCTTGCTAAAAGTTATAAAATAAATTAACATTGTTTTAGCATTTGAACCTCAGCAAATACTTCAGAAAATTTTTAGAAGTGACTACTGACTATCATAAGAATGATCTTACCCTGCTATGTTCAAATGATCTGATACTTACACAGATGCATTAATTAGATTAGCGATATATTTTCGTCAATATCGCGATGGTTAATGGTCTTATCCGTCTGGATGAAAGACGTAAAATTGTTATACAATGCTGATGGCCGAACCCTCTTAGAGAGAGTAGAATGCAGGCCTTTCATTACGATGTCCCGAGAATATCTTATCTCAGCTCCAGTGTCAACTGTTATTCTACCGTAATGAAATTTAATTTTATCTCTAGCCACCTTTGATGCATTACTATCATGAAAAATGGTATATGTTCATTAAAAAGTAAAAATTTGTTATGAAAGATCATCTAAACTTATTGACCGATCAATGAGTTCTTGAAATTGTTGAAACCCAGAAATCTAGAGGCCAAATCTTAACTCAAAGCTGTGTATTATTTCCTCTAAGGAAAAAACATGAGTTTTTACAACTGAAATCAGACCCATTTGATAGCCTGACGTATTTTTCACTTCTCTTTTCTTAACTTTTTACTATTTTTCGTACTGAAATTCTTTTCCACTATCAAAAATTACACTTTTTTGCTATTCTCTGGAATTATTAGATGTATGTCATCATTACTAACCTTACTGTCAGATTCATACGTATTTTGTCAAAACCTTACGAATTTAGACAGACTTTCAGAGATATTCAAAATATACTCATATCGTTTGTTTTAATACTTACGTGTATTATTTTTATGCATACCAAAGGGAGATAAATGCATTCTTCATTTATTTAATAGTAAAATAGTTAGAATGTTCATTAGTGCATTCTTACATAGATATTCTTATTTAAATGCATTATTTTGCATGAACTGCTTAAATCAGCATTATTCATTCGTTGGTGAGGGGCCCAAAAAACACTTTGGGAACACATAAAAAGATGCGATCAAAACGTCGATATTTATTTGTTTAAAACAGAGTTTCTTTCATTCTTGGCGTCAATTCTATCCAGTTTGTGAAGGATTTTGTATTTTTTATAAAGACATCAATATGAGTGTTATTTACTTTGGCTTAAAGTACGAGAATTTTCAATAAATGATCATTTTTTAGAGTAAAAGTTTGGATTATACATTGCTGGACTTTGAAAAAGAACTAACTTAAATATTAGATGAAGCTTGAAAGCAACCTTAATAAAATAACACAAAACTGCAGAGGTCAGTATTAAATTATCTTTTATTTTAAACTTAAGGTTCCTGAACGACTTGAAATTATCTCATTGCTTCCAAACTTTATTTTGGAACGCTAAGGCATGGAAAAAATAATGCTCCAGAAATAAAACGCATTTAAAGATTTTGAAAATATTTTATAATAGTTTTAGAGTTTAAACATGGTAAATATGTAAAATTAAAAAGACAAGGGTAAATTTTTTTGAAAATGTCCATTAAAAGTACATTTTTATTAACTTTCGATAAAATACACTAGATACTAATTTGCAATAATAATCTGAAAGTATTTAAAATTTGACCTTGAATAAGTAACTCTTATTTATTTAAAAAACATTTTGGTGATAAACTGTAATAAATCAGAAAAAATAGCTAAATGGATATCTTAGATGAACTTTTGATATAAAAATGTAGATAAATCAAATAGCTTCAAATTTTACGACAACTGGTAATATATATCAAGACATATTTATGTTTCGTTCCGGTAATATTTAAATGAATAGTTATACTATCTGTACAAAGTTAATTTCTCATACTTCCAAAAATGCTAGATTCGTGAAAAAGATACCACTATATCTTAATGGATGTCAATCGTTAATCAACTCCGGCTCCAGCCACCAGTTTGATTTTAGCCACCCATCCCAATCCGGAGTTATATAATAAGGATTTCTAATGATTTTAGCATATAGGACAAAAAGATCTGATGCAGGATCCATAACGATCTCCAAATTTTCATTTTTGATTTTTGCGAAAAATGTCTAAACTAATTTATATAAAATTTAAGAAATTAAAGACATTAACGACAATAAAATGCAACTGGTAAGTATTAAAATAGTTTATTTTGTTTGATAACCCACGACAAAAGAAAAATATTTTGGGAATTTGTTGTGTGAAAGTATCTGAACTAAGCTAACAGTACAAATAGTTCAGTGCGAAGTAAAGGTACCGAAAGGAAGTTGGGAATAATAGTTGTACTTCAGTTGATTTAAGGCATCAGATAATGCGTTGTTTGCCAAATGGGCAGTTCACCGCATCTTGTACCAACTCGAAGTTAGGGATTGTTACCTGGATTCTCGGGTAAATATATATCCACTACAGATTGACAGGTTGATTAAAAGTTAATAATTTAAGTGGAAAGAATTTCTCTGGGTTTTTTACCAGCCAAACGAGCCTAAAATGTCGAAAATTTACTAAAATACATACCATCTCACTTGTATTAAAGCAAAGCACTAAAAATAACACTTTAGAATGCTCTAATAAATCGCCATAAATGAAAGCCGGCAGCGGACATTTATGCAGTATTTTGGGTTCATTTTATCAATTGATATTAACGTGCAGTAAGTTACTTCTACCTTATTTTGACCCATCAAAAAACCTAGAGGACAGCAGAAGTAAAGGAGGAAAGTGTGCGAATTTCTGTTGCTCAGCCGAAGCTTAAATTTTTGTGCTAAATTAATTGACATAGTAAACTTTAATTCGTGGCTTATGGTTTCATAAATGGAATAAATTTTTCTTCTCTCTTGAAGAAATTATACTGCTAAATTTGCGAATAAATATTAATTTTACGGAAAAGCACAATGAACAGTCCTAAACTATAAGATAGCGATAAGTTGGGTAACTTGATTAATTGTTAAGGTAAGATGGAGGCTTATTTGTTTATAAACTTTAGATTTTATTATATGATATGCTAAGACTACAATGACAAAAAGTTTCTACTTTAAAGCAATTTAACTTAAAGAATATCCGTGATTTTTCCATTCTGATCACCAGTCACTGATAACGTTGAAATATAAGGGGTGCGTAAGGTATCTGAGAAAATTACATTTTTGGGTATTTTTTATGTCAGAAGATCTCATGGCAGATACTACTATAACTAATGAAATGAAAAGACACGCTGTAAATGTAATAATATCTATTAAATCGAAACATAGCAATTTGAAACTGCAAAATTTCCAACAGTCGTCAGATCCTTCGTTTGCAAAGTTAGAAAGGAGCTACTGAATTAAAACAATGGAGATGAATTGGGAGTTACGAGGAAGAAAAAACAGCACTGTCAACGCTCTACTGTCTCAGAACACTTGAGTTTGTCAGAAGAGTGCTTGGCATGATGAATGAAAATCCCGAGAAGTAAATGCGACAACTTGTCAAGAATCTTCAAATGTCTGAAGAAACAACAATATACAAGGAATGTTGCTTATCGAGATCTCGGATGGAAATCATCCGTTCTCAGACGAGGTCGTCAGTTTGTGGACAAAAGAAACCCAAAAGAATTGTTTACTGCTTGCAAAACGACTCTTACACAAAGTGGAACACCCAAAGAAGAAGACGAGTAGGAGTGACCTTGGTTTTTCTCCAATGAAAAGACTTTCACTATGATCAGAAAGTCATTCGAAGTAATGATAGGTAGTTATGTGGGGCGGACATAGCCACCTGTTCCGAATGTCATGCATGCGCACGAAGCTTCCGGCAACAGTGGTGGTTGTTGGTGTTATGAAGGGCGTATCATGATTCTTCACCTTTTTCTACAGGGCCTTAGAGTCAATGAAAATACAAATGCTTACGTCGAGACTCTTCAAACCATTGTTGTTAAACCGCCTTGGTTAGACAGCTTAGCCAATGGAGAAAAACTGTGTCTTCCAACAAGATTCGCCTCCATCCCATAAAGCTCTCAAAACCCAGGATTGGATGGACGGCCGAAAATTTTCATTTGCCATACTAAACTTATGCCCACCTCCTAGCTCACCAGACCCTAATCCTTTCGATTATTACGTGTTAGGCTGGGCGGGACGTGGTTGAAAAGGATGTCAATAGGCATCCCCATAATACCAAATCTTTTCTGATGGAAACAGTAGCTCGAAGCATGAAGGATATCAATAAAGGTCATTTGATCGAAGCTTGGAGTCACTTTCGGACTCATAGTGAGTCAGTGATAGGAGCCGAAGGAGGATATAGCCAAGATTAATATTATGTTTTTCTGGTTTGCTAAAAGAAATTATAAGCTTTAACCATTAATAGCTTCAATTTCTGTTTTTTATAAAAGTGCGGGAGGTGTCCTCAGGTGCCTTACGCACCCTGCACTTGTCAAAATATATCAGTCATACTTTCAAAATAATGATCATCTAGTTAATATGGTTGATTTGACAATTTCAAAGCTCTTATAAAGATGATTTGCACTTCGCTTTGAAAGTTTTTGGTTTTTTTGATTTGAATTTTACTGATTAAGGGTTTGTCGTACTATGAATAGAAGTCAACAATGATAACTCGAATTCTAAATTCGCAATAGTTGATTTCGAGTTAGCGTCTAAGATATATCCGCTTTTCAAAGATACATTGTCACTGTTGGAAATGCATTTTCATAGACATATTTGTTTTTAACTGGCAAGGTATTCTTAAATAATTTAAAGGGTTACATTAAAAGACTTACATTCTAGCGCAAAAATTAGAATACTAGCAGCTTCATCATAGCTTAATAGTGGCCTTTAAATAAAAGTCACGACCTTCACCTCCGCAGTTAGCGTATAGGGTGATTGAAAATTTACCCTCTATAAAGATCTCCGCCCGTATAAATGTGTTCGTTACACTGTACAGTTCGGAAACCATTTGACTGAGATCAGTGTCGGCAATGGATCGTTACGGAAATACACCGACCGCTAAAAGCAGTCGAACGTATATGATAGTTTCAAGAGGATGTTCCAAGCGGTTTAAGTAATTACAAGCGAAAACTTTAATCCCATGTTTTATACGTACTTCTCATGCTCTGTTTGTTGAAACGACTGTAAATAAATTGACTTTTTAAATAGGGAGGAGCTTTTCAACCCCAATGTATATAGCTAGGTGCATTCGAAATAAATGTATCATTCCCATTTACCGTACATCAACAAAATCCGAAGGTATTATTTGATCTGTCTTTTTTATCTACTCTTAGTTGGCGGTAGGTGATGCCTTAATTTTATTTCATAATATCTAGAACTGTAGCCACAACGATAGATTACAAGACAGGATTGAGTATTTGTATTCACTCGCATTATGTTCACAAAAATCGAGTAAAAATATATTTATTTGGGGAAAATTCTAGAAGACGGAGAAAATAAATCCACGTCATGCTTAGCAATAAGGCTAGCTTTTTCGACTGACCCTTTACATTTGCAAGTCTTGCATTATGATTAAGCCAAGAGACACTACCCAGGAGAAATTAGAGATTATATTTTGAAGTATGCTTACGAACTAAATCTATTTTTATTCTCTTAAGGTCTAATAAAGAGTGAGGAATACAAAATTAAATGCATTATTCAAAACATGGTGAAGTTGAATTTTGACTGAAGCTAAGTTTAACAGACTCGGAAGTTACAATATACCACCTTTTTGGCGCAGTGATGACGTGTAATAAAATATCTTTACGATTTCTCTAAACAGGTGATGTGGACCATGACTGAATGGTTAGCAAGGTGGTTAAATATCGAGGATCAAACTTATCATAGGGTTTTTGATATATCGGAGATTTCATTGCCAAATTGTTTATAATATTTCAAGTCCCGATTCTTGGAAACGTCAAGCTTGGTGTGAAATCATTAAGTTGAGCCTCTGCTATCACAAAGCGCTTAAACATCTCAACATTTATATATCATTATTGACCAATGAGTCATTGTGCCTTGACTGTGAGTGATTGTTTTTTAAACCGGTTATGAAAACAAGCAGTCGTTGAAAACGAGCCACTCCTGAGCAAGTTTGGAGCAAAACAAAATCCTTAATGCAGCTTTGTATTAGATCAACGATGGGAGTCATCTACTTAGCAGAATGGTCACTCACATTGACATTTGTAATGTAAGTATAATGGAGACAACTGCAATAGTTTTATACTTCATTTCTCTGTTTTCTAGAAGAATCTAGGGTAGTTTTACTTCGCAACTATAAGGAGGGAAGTAATGACAATGATGCTCAGTATAACGCTGCCACTTATTCGGCAAATGTTGCTGCAATCTTGTATTAATATTAAAACAGAAATCATTGCTATTCGAATGGGACAACAGAAAGGATAAAATCGATGTAACGAATGGCCAAAAGAGGCTGCAATGAATGGGTGCTTTGCACAGATACATTGGGCTGCAGTGCTATAGCTAGTTAAGGTGACGTGTGATTATTTCTATAAAATAAACTTTTTTCAGTCTTAAAAAAAACACTGAGAATTTCAATAGAGGTGATTTCCGATTCCTGCAGAAAAGCAAAGAGGACACAAACATGATCCTAAAATTGCTACTGCCTTTAGCGTTTATGTAAATTGTACTGTTTTCCGCATCATAATGTACACGTGACATTTGCTTGAACAAAGTATGTTATGGCCTTACTGATAGTACAATGTTATTTCTTACCACATCAAATATCACAAGTGCGTATCCGCTGACTAGAATGAAAATCAGCAGAGATATAAATAAAGCTCTCTGGTCACTGAAATGTCAAATGGAATTATTTAGCAAACAAGACAATTAATTGTGAAAATGCAAATATATTTATATTTTTGAATCAACATAGAATTATTCGATCCTGTCCAGAAGCTATATTAAAGAATTTTTTTGGATAGAGAGATGAGAACTTGAAGCTTTTGGTAGTTACTCAAATTACTGGTAAACCCTCATCTCTAAATTTTCCTGCTCATACTTGTTCATTCATATATCAGTGAAGTTATAAATTTAACCGAAAAAGGGATTATTACATACAACAACTGAGGAGACATTAGATTTCTTATGTGTTTCATGCAAAAGAAACTGGTCATTGAAATCAATATGACAAAAAATTCAAACGATTTATTCTGCTTATGAGAAACATTGTAAGGACCACGATGTAAGAACCTTACTTTAAAATAAACCAATTTTTCACCCTAACATTTTACTTTGACATTAATTTCTATTCGTATGCTTAGAGAATACTGAATTGCTCAATTCCAGAAACGTTGTCTTCCATCCATATACGCTTGTCACCCAGCATCAATGAACAAACAACGGCAAAATCCTGAAAATTATTCCTACCGATGACAGGAAACACTAGATGACCTAGTTAATCACAAATGATTTTACATGTAAACACGATGGGCGCAGACAGTACTCAAGATCAGTAGACGGTTAGACTGGCAATCATCTTTATCCCTGCAGATAAAGACGGTTACAATCCTCTTGTAGCAACCCTCTGTACGACGATTCTCTCCTTCTTAACGTGATCACATGTGAAACCATCAATGGAACATGTGTGTGTCCAAACACATAGGAAGTTGAAGTTCTTAAAGAGGAAGTATTTAAACAGTAGAAGTGGAAGTTATGAAATCGGGAGAGCTCCAATCCATTAGAATCCCGCAATCAAAAGGTCAACCGCTTCTCAAACTGAAGTTACTTCTGAATCATCAACTTGCTTTTCATATTGAAAATCTAAGTGACAAGCTTTCATACGATTCGCAGCCATCCTACTTTCACCCACTTTATGTAGCACTCGTCTACTTGACAAAGGAGTCTACCAGTTGGTAGATCATCTTTTGGTTTGAAGTGATCGACCTACCAGTGCCTTTTCATTTCAATTTCATTGGCAAATAGTCGGCGACACGAAGAATCCACACTATTTCCTCTTTACGCACATCTTCCAATTGCGGTCAATTTTTAGAAAGAAAATAATTTTCGGTAAAATTTACCTTCCACCCTGCTTCTCGCCGAACAACTGTTTAGGACTTATTTTAATGAGCAAAACTAGTCCGCATTAGAGAAACATGGAGATAATCATGAATTCGTCTAAGAGGTAGGATGAAGATTTGATGATGCTCCTGTAGAGATCAATTAACGTCAACTACTAGTTGTTAAAACAATAAACCGTTCAGTAAACAGCGAAAACTGGCTCTCACTTCATTGTGGCATTAGGCTGACAATCGTATTCATAAGAAAACAATTTGAACCAGTATACATACAAGAGCGGTCACTAAAAAATGAAAACAACTTAAAACGTACTTTCTCATTATTAAATCCAGATGACTCTTTATCTGTATATCTAACACGATTGGGGTATTTTCATAAGTAAATAACAATACAAATTCCCACATTGGTTAAAAATCTGCACATACACGCCGCCAACATCATATCACTACATTTAACCTAATAGGTAAATCTTAGTATATAACCAACCAGAAATCACATGATATAACCAATAAGTCAGCACCTGCCTCCGGCATTACTGCCAAATCATCAGGTAGTCAGATTTTGGGGAAAAAGGAATCTCAAATTTAAAATTATCATTAAACATGACTAGTTAATTTGGACTAATCAGAAGTACATATACTTGAAATATGACATTCTTACCGAAAGTTACAAAGCGTCATAATGTAGTATTTCATTTATGAGGCCCCAAACATAGCAGTTATGTACAAAGGATCTCATTAAACCAGAGCTACAGTCCTGATTTATGTACAAAGATGAAAATGTGTGAAGCCCAAAGAAATAGTGTGCCAAACACGAGCTCTCTCCGCGCTATAAAAAAAGCATGAAAGTTTGCATAATTTTAGCAGTCAATGCATTGCTACTTCAGATATGGATTCACATCTAAATAAATGGATCTTCAGAATAAAAAATTTATCCTGAAGCAGTAGGATGACTTAAATATTCAGCAGAGATCACAAATGATCAGTTATAGTAACTACAGTTACAAGAACACACATCGATTGCGTTTAGTTATTTGATTGCTTTTTGAACAAAGATTAAACTACACAATAACGGAAAGATAAAATTTGCTAGTTATTAGAGCACGTCCACAACAGATTCGCGAAAGAGGTAACCCAAACAAGTACACAAATACAAAGTTCACGAAAGGAAACCTAAGCATCAAAGGTAACTGGGTTATTCGAGCCTCAAGTCTGGCCTCCGGAGATTTTTCGGATAAATGATAGGATCAACAAGAGACAAATTGGTTGGTGTAATAATACGAACACACCCGCGCAATAAACCGACAAGGCAGTAAACATTCCAAGGAATTTTCCTAATCATACCATTACTTTCGCTTAAAAAATTAATACAACCAAGACAGAGCATGCAAAATTATAACGACAAAAGCAAAACGTAATTTGATAAAATTAAATAGGTTCAAGCGACAGAATGAATTTAATTTGTCGATTTATGTGGATAGTGTATTTGAAATAATATTTAGTACGACGATACAATGCAGCTCAATGTCTTACTACTCTCTACTGCGTTCATTGCGCTCCTAAAATGTACATAAAAAATATAACAATAAAAGGCAAGTAAATAAATGCAAATTATGATAAAAAACTCACTCTCTTCGAGTTTAGGATGATCAGGAGGTGGCGGAATAGTTCAATAACATCAACAAACAGATCCAACGCATGTCTACATCAAACAACAAAATAAAATAAATATTGAAAACAAAATCAATAACACGAGAAATTGCGAAAATTTACCTAACGAAGTCAGTATCACCCAACTGGCGTTTGAGGACAATGAGTTGCGTATCATAGACAACAAAACCGCAGAATATCAGAAAAGAGAGATAGAGCTCGGCGTTGAAAAGTGCTGATGAGCGGATGAACAAATTCATCAGAGAGAAGGTAGAAATGACACCAATGGCAGTACCCAGAATGCCTGCAAGTGATTAATTTGAATAAATTAATAGTATTTTTTAATAATAAACTAACCGCCAAGATAGAAGAGTACGCGTTTGCGAGTGAGCAACGCGGCAAAAGTGAATGCGACGAAAATAATTGCAGTTCCCAAAAGAGCTGCAGGCAATGTCGATGGATTCACATGAAGGGCAAACTTAACCAACGGTCCAAGACCAATACCTAAGAAAAGAACGACGAAGTGATTATAATCACAATTTAAACTGCTAAAAACAACACGAAAGACAACTTACCAGATGAAAATGTAAAGATAACGAAGGCCATCATCCTATTCCAAATCCGAGATTCTGTGTGCTCAGTGAACATGATATAACAACATGAAGCAATAGAAGCTATTGCAGACGTCAAAAGAACTCCAAAGGCCCATGACTAAATAAAAACATGTAGTTAATAAAAACATACATACCTGAACAAGTGTAGACGCGGTGAAAATATATGAACCAATTGTCGCCACGATCAAACCAATTGAGAGAAGAGAGTAGACATTCTTCAGATGGATCTGAACGTTTTTATCTCTGTAAAATAATCAAATAAAACAATGATTTACAGCGTATACAGAAAAATGCAAGATTAACAGACGATAAGCGAGTGTTTTCGTATACACAGGTTGAAATGGCAACAGACTAAAATACTCACATATCGTTAAATCTGAACAAAACATTTGGATCAAAATATCGAGAAGTCCCAGTACGTTCCATATTAACTTCCAGAACTTTTTGGTATCCTACGTATAATGAAACGACTAATACTTCTTTTAACCTGTTAAAACACAAAGGTCTTGTAAATATGTCTCAATAAACATTTGTATAAAATTTATCGCTTTATATATTTTTTTGAAAAACAAAAAATATTCATTACAATTTTTAAAATTATGACACTGATTGCTTTAATATATAGGACTTGCATATATAGTACAATATGATAGACATAATGAAATGACGATATAATAATATGGCGATAATTAATTCATTAAGAACTGTTTAAAACTAGAGTATAAATTGAAGTTACGTGGCCCACAATTCTGAAGAAGCGGCTTTAGAAGTGCAAATGGAGAATATTTACCGACTGGCCAAAATTGAAAGACTACAAGTGCTCATTAACGTTTTCATCATTCAACCACTTTTATTTAAAAAGTTTGAAATTTATTTAAAAATATTTACATGCAATTCGTAAAATGATATGGTGAACATGGAAAAACGAGCAGAGATTCATTCCAATTTATCACATATTCTGAACGGATTAAGGGAGTTTCTTCATAATTCTACCAAAAATATCTATTTCCAATTAGGCGTTTATGGCTCTTCAGATAAATAATTATATCATTAAATGATTTTTGGCTCCAGAAAACAAAACCTGGTATAATAATTACACAATTACGCATATCAGCTTTCGAAATATATCTCAGTATTAGTATCACTTCATCTGTGAACTACCATATGATTAATTTTATCAGTCTAAATCTCAGAATCGATCAGGCTATCTAATACTCTGGAGAGATATTTATTTCTCTCCCACTCTATCCCGCAATTTTATTCTCATGGTATTGGTACGGTTTCGCTTTTATCCTTTCTTCGCATATTTTGAAGATGTTATTTTTCGTTTATCTATGGAAAAATTCCTGATTTCGTAAAGAAATATACCTTGGGTTAACATAATCACACTTCAGACAACCCTACCGAGTTTGAACTAAGAAAAAATTAACTAGAGAATATTCAAATAATGAGAGGAAAATAGTTGCCCTCTTATGCTTTGATGTCTGGGTATCTTCTCTCGGGCTGCATTTCATATACCTAATAACAGTGATCCTATTTCTGCATCACTTTCAACAATTTAAAGTGGGATATTTAATGACACATAATACAAAATGAAATAGGGCTTAAATATGTCAGGAAGTATCAGTTTTAATTTGGTAACGTATCGCAAAATCTAAAAATCCAAAATTTGCATTTCAGAGTAAAATTCTTGGGATAAAACAAAATTTTAAATTTTTTAAAATAATTTTAAACCTTATGCATTTTATTTTGGCAACACAAAATTGCGAAAATGAAAGTCTGGTTTTACCAATTAGTCCTAGAATTGGTCAGTTCAAGCCTCACTTTGCTACCTGGAGACGCAGTTCTCTTACTTTGATGGCGTAAGCTACTGTTTATTTATCTCGTTAGCTTCACTTTTAGTATAATTATCTCTTATAACAAAAAGTAAAGATGAAATATATTTTTACGATAAGAATTTGGTTTTATGTATAATATATATTGGTCGTAGATTGCACATGTTTTTATTAATGCTTAGGCGTCGCAATAAAATAATGAAATGTTAAATATTTATCTAACTTCTTCCTTTTACAAAGACTGCAAACGCAGCAACTTCAACACTATTCTGATCTTGGCACGACGTCAGAGAGTGAATCATCGTCAGTATACTCGATCCTGCCACCTTACTCCGCCCGTGCGCGAAATAATAACCGATCTGCCCGTCTTGCCGATAATGAAACTCGTAAGAAGAAGGTTGGGTCTAGGGCTATGCGCCGTCAAAATAACGGTACTTTCTGGAATATATCGCTTCTCTACACTATTCATCTGCCTTTTGACCACCTTCCCTATTTGTGATTTCAGAGGCCTACTTGAATGTCGTGTTAAGTATCCTTACTCCTGCGGATGAGAGCAACGAAGAACTCGACTTTAGTATAATCGAAACAGACCCGGAGATCTCGGGGTTTTCATCCCTTTTTAACGATGATACGTATGTAGTGCCCTTTCTCCCCTTGATATCACCCTGTTTAGTGTTCGTAAAATCTGGGACGAGTTTATTTCCCTTGATGAGAAGTGCCAAATCGAACTACTGAGTTGTCTTTCCTCAAACACCCTTGATAGTACCGAATCTTCTGATGATGATAGCTTAAGTGAGTTCGATTTGAGTTCTTCTCGGAAGAACAAGAATAATTCGCATCGGAGACGTGGAAATAAACGACATCAAAGACGGAAACCTCTTGTTATTCTGGAAACTATCGGTGAGGATGTAGAAGACAATTCAACGGATGCATTTGGTGAGTGAATTAACTGTGAATTCCTGTTAGTTCTTCACTTCATTTGCCTTTATTTCACCTTCGATTATCACTATGAAAATGAGCGGAAATCGGGTGAACCCAAGTTTCTGTTTAGATTGGGACAAAATGTTCTGGACGGTGCCTCTATACTTTGAATACATATCATCTCTATCCTTTAGTTATTTCTGTTTTCTATTTTTTATGTCTTGCTGTATATAACTTTCACAGTTAGTTTGTAAAACTTTCGTCCTGCTGGATGGCTTGCGTATGGGATTCAGGAATCAGATCGGAATTTATGTTTTATTTCGATAATATCTGTTTGGATTTTTGTCTTTTGCTTAGGTTAGATTACCATTTATGCTTTCTGTGGCACAACTAGAAAGCAATCTTTTGCTAATAGTTGTGTATATATTAGATTTCTTGCATTACTTGTAGCGTGATGTCGATGCATTTTCACATTTTCTATCATCAGAAATGCTACATTTATTTGTACAAATTTCTCTAAGAAATTTGCTATTTCCCAGTAAGTGAAATTACCTGATCTAGTTTTTCAGCCGCGGTCGAGTGTTTTAACCGAAGCAATTCGGAATGGTTTAACCTGTTTACTTTATTGTTACTTTATTATTACCATTGATATTTAGTCGTTTGAAGGAGGTTTTTGTATAAGTGGGGTGTTTCGTACTCGTCCAAAACTTGATGTTTGGCTGCAAAATTGACCTTTGAAATCCTCTTCGTACATGTGGCTCTGTAAGAGCGTCTTCTTAGGATGATATTCAAGAACTGGGAAAGAAGATAGTATTGACGAGGATTGTAATATAATACTGATCTAACACATGTCTGCAGTAATGGTTTCCACTTAAAAGGAATGATCCGGCCGCACGTAGTTTTGAAGTTGTTGCCTTTCCTTATGTTAAGAGTTACGTTAAGTTTGCTTCTATTAAATTTAGCTTATTATGCTGAAAGCGTGTTGAGAGTATGTCAAATTTTCCATTCTCCTTTTAGAATCTCTCCACAATTGTGAGGAGCTACAAACAGCTTTACTTGGAACATCAACGTCCCCTCTAATTACCTCATCACCTTTGATTGCTTTTCACAATGAAGTGATGGATTTCACCGATCCCATTAGACTTCCAACTCCTGGTAGCCTCTCCCCAAAACTCCTTGATCTAATCCGTTCATCTGTTAACTTCTACAGCCAGGTACAAGGTGGAAGGAGTAAGCAAAGGAGGAAAGATCAACACTTTTGCCTGCAGGATCTTTGTCTTATCAATCGAGTCGAATCGGAGTTGCGATGGGTGTTTGGCAATTCCCCTGCCTATAATAAAATGTGGACGCCATCAACAAGTCTGTTGCACATTCATAATACCTCACAGAATAGGTGGATTCACGGTCGATCTCTGGTTCTGAACGGCTTCCAGAGAATGCTTGTACATGCCTCTGCTACCTATCTTGGACTGCACTCATATAGTAGGAGAAATCTATTCGTTATTAAATTAAGAGTCTTGGATAATTTAATATTTTATCGTACTTTTAGATTTCTTAACCATATCATTTTTATTAACGTAACTTTCGAAGCCAGATTGGAAAGTATTTTCTAACACTTATCTTGTGTCCAGGGGTAGGATCATGGTTCTCCCTAGATAGAAACTGGAATTCTGCTACTCCCTCTTTATTGGTTAGACCTGACCAATATGGTTGGCCACTTCGCTCACTGAGTGTGCACAAATGAATATAAAACCCGTGATCTCTGTCTTCACTTGTTAACTGCCGCGTCTTAATGTAGTTTCCCAGTAGTTTCCGTCTATTTCGCTTTATTAAGATTTGATTTTTAGCGCTTTGAATAGTATTTTCAATAGTGAAACCATTTTTATAAAATAATTTGACATGAAATTTAAAAGTTGGGTTTCTACGACAACAGTTTAGAGAATATTTCCGTCAGAATTTTAAATTTAGTTATGATAATAGGTTTGGATTGTAAGCTTAGCCGAATTTAGTAGGATCAAATAGAATTAAATCTAAACAACACTGCTTACCTTGAATCAAGTCTGTATTTGCTGGGAAATGAATTTTAATGTTGCCTACTCAATAAATGGAACTCATATTTATTTTTGCATAGGAAAAAAATGGGTCAGTCCATTCACCAAATAGAAAATACTGAGTTAATGACTTTACCAAATATGTAACTCAGATTGAAACATGTGGCTTTCATTGTTTACTGCGGAGCGCTGAACATTACAATTGAAGATGTCTGTAGTGGAAAGTAAAGAACTTGAGCTGCTTTTGGTTTCGTTTTGGTCTTTAAATTTTCTTGTTTAGAAATATTTGAGATCACAGTCCATTTAAACTTACTTTTGAAGGCCATTTAGTGAAAAAAATTCAATGAATGCCGATTTTGTTATAAAAAAATTGCGTTCATCCATCACAAAAGAGGTTCTCCTATGTTCTATAGTGTAAGAAATCCTACTCCTCGAGCTACAAGAGTTTATAGGATTGGTTAGCCACACCTATTGTTAGCTACAGAATCCTTAGTTTGTATAAGCTAAGATTTGAAGCTAGTTAGTTAGTTCTATTTCGTTCATCGATAATTAGCCAGTATATTTTTTTGAAGTCGTAGAACATAGAAAATGTCTCCCACCTTGTGATTGGTTGTGATCCACGTGATCAACTATTACCATGTGACTTCATGTAGGGTAGGTTTGGAACATCAAAAGCCACTTTTGGTCGTCTCTGGCTGGATGTTACAGTCTGAACATAGTTACTGATTTCCTTTTCTCCAGCCGTCGTATGTTTGTATTTGTGGTATTAAGCCCTGATTTGGCCACTTGGATATCAATTGATTAATAGAATAAAAATG